>MJUU01005908.1:0-21630 GCA_002080025.1 Modiolus philippinarum | reverse complement strand
TGACCGTTTTTACATTTATGACCGTTTTTACATTTAAGGGTCCTACATCGTCATATAAGCGAGAAGTTGATGCATCATTAAACATGGTTAAACCCATCATTTTATTTATAAAATGACCATTCCAAAACGGGAATATGACGGCTTGCTAATAAAGTTCTGTGTTGGATTGTGTTTCCCTGATTCAGTCGAATGTTATACGGATTTTCCTTACTGGTCTCTCCCTGTGATCGATTCGGACTTTTGTTGTCACTTTTATTTCAAAGGCAATAATTTTTATTCAAGTTTTCACACGAAATAAAACGGATGAAAAAAGAAAAACAACTATTGCATTTTCACTTTCCGCTTAGGTATTCAAAACAGAATCATGATTACTTAAATAGATAAAATAGACGTCAGAAAAATTGTAGAAACTGGGTCGTTGATATATCCTGCAGAGCTTTGACGTTTTCACATTATGACGTCATAAAAGCTCCAAGGAACGATAGAATATCGTAACAACCAAAGATTGCTACAACATTAAAAAACGACACTATTTCGAGTAGTTCGGTCAAAATATTCATCCAGTTACAAAACCTTTTCCGATAAAATGACTACAAAAATTACAAAAAATGTTTTTGAAGCTGAAAATTGCTGAAAAGGCGAGGATGACCTGTATGTCGAATGTCCCGCAAAACTTTGGGAGAATTTGAAACCTCAAATAAATATATATCGAAAATACAAAATAATTATCGGGCTTTTGACAGCTGATGTATTGTAAAATATCACCCCGCTTGGGGCGAGTGAGCGTATTCTGGCTCACGGGTTGATATTTTACGATACATACCTGTCAAGAGCCCGATAATATATATATAATAGACCTAAAACTGATATTGACCGACGCCGGAGGCGGAGGTTAATATCAGAATTTTTAGGTATATTAAAAATATATATAATATATATATTTAAAAATCATATCGACCGATACAAAAGACCCGTAATGGAATGCACCTTCCTTGTTTTATCCCACCTGGTGTAACCACTGCACTATCAGGTTTTGTTCTGTGACGTGGTGATTCCGGGAAAATTCGCGCACAAGGAACATTTTTTGAACATGCGTGAAATACAAGTTTTCCCACGAACTACCTGATTTCAGCAGCGACACCTATTGAGAAAAGTGGGAAGGTGAATTCCATTGTTTTATTGCATAATAATCAGCTTACTTGGTATTTGTAAGGTTTTCCAACAATTTTCTTTCAGGATGACATAGGCGGAGGTTAATATCTGAATTTTTAAGTATATTAAAACTCATATCGGCCAATACAAAAGACCCGTAATTTTTTTATTACATTATAGTCAGCTTACTTGGTAATTGTAAGGTTTTTCAACAATTTTCTTACAGGATAACATATCTTGTAAAATTTTCAACGGTAGTTGTACATTTGTATATACTTTTCGGTGTGCTTTCCGATCTCTTCATACAAAGATGAATGCATCAGGCAGCTATCAGTACATTATTTTATGTTCATGACATTTTTCATTGATTTTATATAACATGTTTCGAAAATCACTCGATTCTGCAACATATGTACACGTCTTTTTTCAAAGTTTAGATTTTTTCATGTGACATACTATCATCATGTCATGAGAATTTGAGTCTTTTAGGGAAATAATAAATAAACAACAACCATCTTGTGTTACTACGACTCACTCACTCAGTCTGATACCCTGACCTTGTGTTAACTTACAGACTAAAGAAGCTCTGGAAATGGAAGTGAAAATTGCAGAACTGCTAAAACGCATACCCCGATTGTGTATCGCATTATCTTAATTTCGATCACCTTCCGGGTATTTGTAAATAGCTGTCTACTTGTTGCAAAATGATTCTAATGTGAACAGAGAGCAACAAACGTCTGCAACTAGCCCAACGCCATTTTTGTCTCGCCCGCGACGAAAGTCGCGGAAAGCGCGAGACATAGATGTGCAAAGTATGACGACGGCAACGGCGTTAACTTTTGCTAAATATAGGATATTTTGAAACCCTTTGATGTAGGAACATCATATTTGGTCCAGTTGTAGTACTAATCAAGTGCTACCTGACAGACATAACGTCATGTGACCTTGACATCAATTGCACCGTCCAGTGGCCACGTTAAGTTTTTCTGCTTAAGTCCATTTCTCAATAACTAGAAGTGTTAGGTTGATGATATTTGGTATGTAGGTTGATCTTAGGTAGTACATGTCAGTCTGGCAGGTGACTTTTGTCCTTGACCTCAATTTCACGGTCTAGTGGCCACGTTAAGTCTTTCTGCTTAAGTCCATTTCTCAATAAGAAGAAGTGGTAGGTTGATAATATTTGGTATGTAGGTTGGTCTTGGGTAGCACATGTCAGTCTGGCAGGTGACTTTGTCCTTGACTTCAATGTCACGGTCTAGTGGCCACGTTAAGTTTTTCTGCTTAAGTCAAGTTCTCAATAATAAGAAGTGGTAGATTGATAATATTTGCTATGTAGTTTGGTCTACGGTAGTACATGCCAGTCTCGCAGGTAACTTTTGTGCTTGACCTCAATTTCATGGTCTAGTGGCCACATCAAGTTTTTCTTCTGAAGTCAATTTCTCAATAACTAGAAGTGGTAGATTAATAATATTTGGTATGTAGGTTGATATTGGGTAGTATATATCAGTCTGGCAGGTGACTTTTGCCCTTGACCTCAATTTCAAGGTCTAGTAGCCACGTATAGTTTTTCTGCTTAAGTCCATTTCTCAATAATTAGAAGCGGTAGGTTGATAATATTTTGTATGTAGGTTGGTCTTGGGCAGTACATGTCAGTCTGGCAGGTGATTTTTGTCCTTGACCTCAATTTTACGGTCTAGTGGCGACGCTAAGTTTCTTTGCTTAAGTCCATTTCTCAATAAAAAGAAGTGGTTGATTGATAATATTTGGAATGAAGGTTGGTCTTGGGTAGCACATGTCAGTCTGGCAGGTTACTTTGTCCTTGACCTCAATTTACGGTCTAGTGGCCACGTTAAGTTTTTCTGCTTCAGTCCATTTCTCAATAATTGATAATATTTTCTATGTAGTTTGGTCGACGGTAGTACATGCCAGTCTGGCAGGTAACTTTTGTCCTTGACCTCAATTTCACTGTCTAGTGAGCATGTTCAGTTTTCTGATTAGTTCACTTAGATTTAACATCAATTTAGAGTCCAAGCACTTGTGTCACTTTGGTATGTTCGGCTTCCCGAACATACTTATAATAAGGCCTTTATGATTGGCCGAAAATCTCGTGACTCCGTGTAAATCTGTTTTTCATTGGCTATTAAAAAAGATTCTCAAAATAGATTTCGCGAGTCAATATCGTTTTTAAGCAGAACTGAGAAACGAAAGTGAAAGTGAAAGCGAGCCATTCGATTTTTAATTGAATATCATGTGACAGGTTTTCATCCGATAGATTAACACTATTATAATCATTATGTAATAATAGATTTTTAAGTGAGATGGGGAATCCATGAAATGACAAAAACGAGAAAACATGGTGTGGTGGCTTTTGTTAAAAGAACACATGTCAAGAACATAAATGTGTGGAATTCTACAGGAAGTTAAAAAGGATAATACCCGATATTTAATACTGTAAACCGGGAAATTTTCGCACCGTCTTTATTTCGCGGTAAATTGATAGAATTTTAGTTCGCGCAGTTTTGAATTCGCGTTGCCAAATTGTTGACATTTGACTTCAACGATAGACAATATGAAAAAGAAAGGAAATGGGGTAAATGTCAAGGAGACAACATCCCATATCCAGGTTAAAACGACAAAAAACAAAACATCTAGGGGTCACCATATGGTCTTCAACACAGTGAGGAACCTCTCACCATATAGTAAGCCCTAAATGGCCCCGAAAAGGTAAAAAAGTGAATAAATCAATGGAAACAAACCACATCCAATAACCCAAATATCAAGAAACTAAAATTTTATAAGAAGACAAGGACAAGCCAATGACCAACATATTCCTGACTTGGGACAGGCGCAAAAATTGCGGTGGGGTTAAACTCGTTTTCTTGGATCCAAACCCTCCCCCTATGTATATTCGCACCGTTTTATTTTTTAGCGTTTCCATTCCAAATGCAAAAATCCTGAAAATAAAACTGCCGCGAAAATTCCCAAGTTTTCAGTATACTAGTAAACATTTTGCAACAAACTGTGGGCTACAGAGTAAAACAGGCGCTATAGGCATGGTATCTGCCTTAGTTTTATCATGTTAGAGCTAAATTAACAGGTCTACAGGATGACAACATACCTTTTGTAAAACAATGTGCAAAAACCTTAAATTGACCCCCGTTAGCTCAAGATGAAAAAACCAAGTGGGGACGCTAGTTGGAAAGAGATAAATTCTTCTGTTCATTACAAGTATGTAGTTGTTCTAGCAGACAAAGTCTAAAAAAATCGCCTTTTTCTTGTAAAAGCACTGCTATGATTGCTTCATACAAGAACTTGATTTTGATAATTCAAGCAACCCGAAATACAAGAGTATCACTATGTATAGAGATGAAATCGTTGTTTATATGATCATTAAATATTCCTACGACAGATGCAAAGATCTTCCAAGTTTGTACTGAACACTCAAACTTTATAAATGTTTGTACAATTAGCGATGCAATGCTAGCTATTCTTCTAAACAACTGTCCATTGCATTAACAAAGATTTTGTCTTCTGTGAACTAAGGTCACCAAAAAATCTGTGATACTGTTTACTCACGTAGCAGCTTCAATCACGTGTTGATATTAAAAAAAATAGAAAAATGATTAGAACCACTTGAAATTCCCGGTTTCTCTTTAAGATCTATTCCTTGAAAATATTTTTCTTTTTACACTTTACATTCAGAATTAAAAAGTAGTTTGATTGGTCTTATTTAGGACTCATTTATTTTAAAAAGGACAATGTTTTCAATAAGTAGTCTTAAAATATACAAGTACCAACTTCTTTAACAAAGCACCAAAAGGTAACACACACAACAGGTAATCAGTACACTGAGATTTCTCATTGGCAACATATTTGTCCAGTTTGGGGGCAAGATATTTCATCAGACCATAGGCATGCCAATAAGTGCAAATTGAGGTCCTCTTCTCGTCTGAAATATTCCTTATTTGGCCTTTTCATTGTGACGTCATAATAGACTGACATACCCTTTCCTGCGAATTAGCTCCCTTTCCCGTAAATATTGTCTATTTCGTATTTTATGTAAAATATCTCTCTCTTAATCAAACATATACTTAATCAAACGGTGACAGATTTTTTATGCTCAACTGTTATGTGGTAGAAATGACCAATAAATGTCAGCAATAAAAACAATATTGGTTCAAATTAACTTTTTAATCAGACGAAAAATAATATATATAAATATATATATAGTAACTTATCTGACAATAGTGAAGTCCAAGTAAATATCCAATATTCCTTATAATCCTCACTAAATAGTTGATAACAGATTCACAATAAATTATGTCGATTTCTAATAAAAAGATGTGCGTAACAATCCTGTATAAACCAATTAATCCTGTATATACTTATTAAACTGACTGACTTATATATATACATTCATCATTTCTAGAGAATTCATTCACAAGATATAACTGGAACATTCTAATCAACTGATAATCACATGACTAGAATAATTATGTAAGGAAAACGTCAAGAAAATTCTATGTGTTAAAATCTTAATTTAAATTCTAGAAAATTCCACATTCCACATTTTCTAAGGTGTAAGAACCTTGACTTTTGTCTATTGTAAACAAATACCTTACCTAGGCCAAGCAAATTACATAATATTAAGGCCTTACAAAATAAAAACAATCAATACAATGCATCATAGAATGTTATTATTGCAGTTGGAGTTAACATACGTGTTATGGTCTCATGTTCATTTACTACATATCCTTTCGTAAAATATTACAATATTTAATTACCTATAACACCTCCCCCTAAAAGAAAATGTTTGATGCAATGAAAACATTTAATAGCAAACAAATCTATTTGCTATGAGGCGTCATGTAAAAATTAAACTCTTGACAATGCATCTGCAATGACATTGTCTTTTCCTTTAATGTGTCTTATTGTCTAGATTAAAATTTTCAAAAGGCAAACTGCACCTCAAAAGTCTTTGATTTTTATCCTTCATTTTATGAAGAGATTTAAGTGGGTTATGATCAGTATATACAATAATATGCTGAATTGAAGCTGTAACATAAATTTTAAAAATATTGTAAAGCCAAAATCAGAGACAAACATTCTTTTTCAATGGTGTAGTAATTTCTCTGGTGTTTATTAAATTTTCTAGAAAAATAACAAATTGGATGGTCTATACCATCTTTACCTTCTTGTAATAAAACACCAGCAGCAGCAACATCACTGGCATCTACAACTAATTTAAATTGACAATCAAAATTAGGTGTTGCTAAAACTGGCACACTCTCTAGGATGGCTTTTAGTTCTTCAAATGCTTCATCACAACTTTTAGGCTAAATGAACTAATTTCACAGAAAACGCATCACTTGTTTCTTATTTGCAGGTTTAGGAAAACTAGAAATAGCACTAATTTTAGCATCAATAGGTTTTACCTGACCCTGACCTACAACATGTCCTAAATAGTTTACATAAGCACATCCAAATTCACTCTTGGAGAGGTTGACTGTTAACATAGCACTGCTCAAACGGCCGAAAAAAGTTCGAAGTATCTGAAGATGTTCTTCCAAAGTGTCACTATATATAAGAATGTCATAAATGTATGCTCCACAACCGTCAATTCCAGAAATTACACTTTTGATGAGACGCTGAAAAGTTGTCGGCGAAATTTTCATGCCAAAAGCCATCACTTTGTATTTTGTAAGAGAACATCGATTGTAACAAAAGCGGAAAGTTCTTTTGCAAGCTGTGTAAGAGGAACTTGATAAAATCATTTCAACAAGTCATTCTTTGTAATGTATTTAGCATCTCCAATTTTGTCAATACAGTCATCAATGCGCGGAATCGGAAATGAGTCAGTTTTTGTAACACTGTTTAATTTTCTGTAGTCCGTACACATACAATAAATTCCGTCAGGTTTTGGTACTAAAATACAAGACGAGCTCAAATTGCTTTTGCTAGGTTCAATAAAGTCATTTTTTAAACAAATACTGAACTTCATCATGCAGGTAATTTTGTTTGATCTGATTCAGTCGATATGGATGCTGTTTTATCAGTACTGAATCACCAACATCAATGGCATTAAATATTTTAACAGTTCGTGTCGGAATGTCCGGAAACAAAATTTTCAAAATCATGGAGTAACTGCTTTAACTGTTCCTTTTGAATCGTTGGTAAATGTTGAAGTTTCGAATCCAAATCTTGTAGAATCTGTGAATTTTCCAGTTTCGATGTGATAGATGGCGAATCAATCTTTTCACAAAAGTCATTTTCAGCATTGTCAGGGTCAACACTAACTATAGTTACAGAATGTACAATATTTGTGCTATTTCTATCTATATAAGGTTTTATCATATTAACATGACACAACCTATTATGTCTACGAATGTCAGGTGTTTTAATAACATAATTTAAATCACCGATTTTCTTTTCAACAATATATGGACCAAAATATCTGGCTTCAAGTGGCTTTCCAGGAACAGGAAGGAATACAAGTACTTTGTCACCAGGGTCAAAATAACGTTTTACAGAATTTTGGTCATACTTAGCTTTCATAGATTCTTGACTATATTTAAGATTTTTATTAGCCACAAGCTTGTACAAGTTTAGTGCGAAACTCTGGAACATAATCAAGGAGATTCCCTCTTAAAAGTTTCAGTGGGCCCCTAACTGTGTGTCCAAAAACTAATTCAAAGGGACTTAAACCTAATGATTCCTGGAATGCTTCTCTTACAGCAAAAAAAAAAAAGAAATTCCTTCATCCCAATCTTTCTCTGTGTCAAAACAATAGGTCTGCATCATATTTTTTTAAGGCTTGATGAAATCGCTCTCAAGGCGCCTTGACTTTCAGGGTGATATGCAGATGATCGGTACTGTTTAATGCCTAATTCATTACTTGCTGGAAAATACCTGACATAAAGTTTGAACCTTGTTCGGATTGAATATATTTAGGTAGGCCAAACAAAGTAAAAAATTTAGGTAAAGCCGTAATTATGGTCTTAGTCTTTATATTTCGTAAAGGAATAGCTTCAGGGAACCTTGTGGATGCACACATGATTGTTAACATGTACTGATTACTAGATTTAGTTTTTGGTAAAGGACCTACACAATCTATTAATATTCTACTAAAAGGCTCCTCGAAGGCAGGTATAGTTTGGAGAGGCGCTTTTGGAATAACTTGGTTTGGTTTCCCTACTAACTGACATGTATGACAAGACTTGCAGTAATTGGAGACATCTCTTCTAAGATTAGGCCAATAAAAATAATTTAAGATTTTGTTGCAAGTCTTAATAATACCTAAGTGTCTTGACAAGGGAGTATCATGGGCCATGCTTAATATTTCATATCTATACACATTTTGGACAATTGATACTCTACTGCCCATTCTGCATCAGCAGATACATCAGAAGGTCTCCATTTTCGCATAAGAATACCATTTTTGGTGAAATAAGTGACAGGTTCTTGCAAAGACTCACTTCAACAGCCCTGTTGAAAAGACATGAAATTTCAGGGTCTTTATGTTGCTCACTGCTAAATGTAGACATAGAAAAACCATCACCTTGAACCAATGAACTATCAGAAAACTCTAGGGGCTTGCTTGTATGGTTACCAACATCACTAAGCTGACTCATAAATGTATCCGACAAATCAAAACCATCAGTGCTATTTTCATCAACTTTCTGAGCTTCTACACATTTCTTTTTCATGGCACGAGTAACCGCAAAGGCAGAATACAACTCAGAAAACTCCTGTTCAGCAGAATCAGTAGCTTGATCAAAATAAGGCGTGTCTGTCACAATAGGATTTCTCTGAACTTTATCCCCAGCTAAATCATAACCAAGAAGAAGTTGAACACCTTCAAACGGCAATGATGACTTAATACGTAAGGTCACAGGTCCAAAAACAATATCCGAAGACAAATAAACATTATGGAGAGGGATAACAGTATAACCAATAGAGTCTACTCCTTTAATAAGAACATTTCTTTATTGGCACAAATTTAAACATGGTTGAAATAATAGAAAGTTTGTATTAATATCATATTTTTGGATAAATTGATCATATGTGGAGAATTTTCCAGTCATTTATCACCCAAACACCCTTTTCCATCCAATTTTTATAGGCTACCTTTTTGTTATCTATTTTTATACGTTTATTATTCCAGATACTATGTGTTAAAATGTTTACGTTTTCAAATGTTTTATTATTTAATTCCATCCAAGCATTAAATATTTCTTGCCAGAATTGGTTCTTCAATTTTTTGTACGGACCAGTATAAAGCATAGTTTTTGTATCAATATTTTCTGACAGAGAAAAAAATTTGAAGGTCTGGGAATTACTCCTCACTAACCTTCTAACCCATGTAAGTTTTAATCCTTTTATGTATTTAACAATATCCAACATTTTTAATCCCCCTACTTCATAAGGTTGTATAAGAATGTCCCTCTTTATTTTGTCAGGTTTTTTTGTCCCAGATAAAAGCATAAGATCTAGAAATTAAATCATTTAAGAGCGATTTACTAGGGCTTGGTAATGATAAAAGTAAATGATTGACTTTTGAAATAATAAGAGATTTTATTACTGTTATTTTACCTATTGGTGATAAGGTCTGAATATACCAACTTTTAAAAAGATAGCTGAATTTTGAAAAAAAAAATGAAAAAAAATGTAGAATTTGATCTATGAATTTCCATGATATTGAATCAAAAGCTTTTTCAAAACCTGTGAGGAGAAGAATGCCAGGAATATCATTTTCTTCAGTATAAAGGAGGATATCATGTATAAGTCTTATATTTTCACCTATAAACCTACCTGGAATTAAGCCAGTTTGTTCATTACTTATCAAAATATCTAATACTGATTTCAATCGTTCAGCTATACAACTAGAAGCCAGCTTATAAACTGTGTTAAAAAGACTTATAGGTTGCCAGTTTTTCATCAATTGTTTAGGCTTATCTCCTTTCGGAATGCATGTAATTATTCCCTGCTTTTGTGTTATTGACATCTCACCCTTTCTATAACCAAAATTGATAGAACGGCGAACAAACTTTCCTAAGGCTATCCAAAAACATTTAAAAAATTCATTTGTGAAACCATCAGATCCTGGGCTTTTCATGTTTTTCATTCTTTTAATGGCTAATGTCAATTCACAATTACTTATTTCCCCTTCCAAATTTTCTTTTTGATCATCCTGTAGTTTTGGTATATCTTCATATGGAATTTCTTCGTCTATGTTAACATTTTTTAACATTACATTTTTAGAATATAGTTTCTTATAAAAGTTTTTTGCTTCATCTAAAATTTCAAACTGGTTTTCCATCAAGACGTTATTTTCATTTACTAATTTTTGAATAGTTTTGTCAGTATAGTGTTAAGTTTCCAAATTTAAGAAATAACTTGTTAGTTTTTCTCCTTCTTCTATCCACTGAACTTTAGATCTCAGAAATTGCCCCCTCATTTTTCCCCCTCTTAACAATTTCAAAGATGACTTTTTTGTTTCTAATAGATTAAAGGTTTCCTCATTATTTATATTTTCTGCCAGTTTTTTTAATTTCATCTGATAATTCTTTTTCAAGCTTAATTTTCTCCCCTTTCCTAAAAGAAGCAAAAGAAATTGTCTTTCCACTTATTTCCATCAATAAAGTTTCCAGAAATAATTGATCATTAATAGTTAATTGTATGTCACTACAGTCAATGATGTCTATCACATTAAAGTCATAAACTAGGGCACTATACTGTTATTGTTTCTTTAATAAGTTTTACATACTCAGCATCATATAGTAATGCATTATTGAATTTCCAAAGGCCTTTTCCAACTTGAGAATTATTTAACTTTAAAACAGACCGATAACTATTTTCAATTTTTACATTTTTCACGTTTTGATACAAACTCTGTGAAGTTACGAAAAAGTCGAGTCTAGCTTGTTTCAGTGGGCTAGACTTTCTCCAGGTATATCTTTTTACATCCGGATAAAGTTCACGAAAAGGGTCAGTAAGACTGAAAAAATTCTTCCAATTTTAATTTTGGATTGTTCACATTTACATAATTAAATGTATCGAGGTATTGGTCTTGAAGCAAATTGTAGTCACCTGCCAAGATAATTTCTTGATTATTAAAATTTTCAATAATGTCTTTTACTTTGTCATAAAAATCAGGAGAATCCTTATTCGAGCCATAGATATTTACTAAAGTTATTTTATTATCATCAATCTGAAGTTCTATACCAAGCAATATACCTACCTCTCCAGCCTATGGAGTGTACATTTCACAGTTGATTCGTTACTGTCGGGCATGCAGTTTATACAGTGACTTTTTAGTTAGAGCAAAAACACTGTCCCAAAAGCTGCTTAGTCAGGGATTTGTTCAGCCTTTGTTACTTTCATCCCTTCAGAAATTCTATGGCCGTCACCATGACATCATTGACAGATATGACGTGTCTGTGTTCCAAATGAAAACGGACATTTTCAGCTAGATTTCACGTCTTCACGGATTTGACATAACCGGATTTGACTCAACCCTGGATTGACTCACTGATAGTGTGACGGGTGCAGCTAGCGGAGCAGGACATGCTTACCCTTCCGGAGCACCTGATGTCACTCCCGGTTTTCATGGAAGTTCACACTATGAGTGCCTTAGTTCTTAATGTTATTTTTTTATTTCCGTGCATTGTAGCTGTCTCACGTCCTTGTTTTGTCTTTGTTTTTATCTGTTGCCGTTTTTGCCGTGTCTTTGGACTTCGATTTTTGTAGTCATCGCTTCCCTTGTTCCTTCGGTATTCTACTGCCGTTGTTTGTTACCAAGAAGGTAACCAGTATTATCCCTTTTTATCTTGATTATTTTGTATTCAAAGTTGTTATTTGTTATTTAAGATTGCAACTCCCCTTTTATTACTTGACAGTGAATTAAAAATGCATTCTCCTCCCCACAGGTTTCTTATACCCTGTGAAATGAGTATCCTGTAAACAGTATATATTGCAATACTTTTTTTTAAATAGTCGAGCACATCTTGCCTTTTCTCTGCAGAACCTAAACCCTGACAGTTATATGAAACTATCTGCAATAAATTATTCATAAAAATAGAACAGTTTAATTCAATAAAAACGATGTTTACAAAATTATAAAATATGGACAAACCAACTGCCAAAATAAAGCATTTGTGCATTAATCTCATGTCTGTCTTCCTCACTTTAAAGACACAACTAAACACAAATACATGAATTACAACCTGTTTCAAATTGTTGTAGTGTGCCAATAAGAAAAATAAAATGAAAAATATACTAAATAAACCAAAAAAGCAATGACGCCACATCTCAACAAGAGATTAAGAACAAATATTGTAATGGAATGAGAACATTTCTACCAGTACTAGAAACATCATCAAATGGCAGGGTCTCCGTCAACAAAAGAGACTGAGAGGCTCCAGTGTCTCTTAGAATTCGAATTGAGGTAGAATTACAAAAATCACTCGAAAGCGACACAAAACCATCACTAACAAATGGTTCAAAAATGTGACTAGATGGGAATTTGACCTCGACCTTACTAACAGGATTAGAAACAGACTTCACCTCAGAAAAAACTATGCACATCTGTATCAAAACGAGGCAAACATTGTGACGACTCAACAAAACCACTGGGTTTAACTTCACCTTTCTTCTTTTGCTTTAACCTGTAACAGTCAGATATCAAATGGCCTTCCTTCTTACAATAATTGCACGAAATCAACTTAAATAGACTGTGAGGGGGGATAAGACTTGAAAGAGCTATTAACTGGACGTTGCCCTAATTACTTCATTTGTTGTTTGGCTGAAAAATGTGTGGAATTATTTTGATTTCTAAAAAAATTCTGTGGTTTATAAAAAAATTGTGTTTTTTGTGTAAGTGAAAAATCATCAGCTAAACGTGCAGCAATTTCCAAAGTTTCAGCTTTTTTCCCATCAATAAAAGTTTTAATGTCAGTACTAATACACCTTTTAAATTCTTCATTTAAACTGTGAGTGCCTTTGTTTGGAATGTTGTGATTTCTATTCCTGTGCTTTGTGTCTGTCTAACGTCATTGTTTTGTGTCTGGTGCCATTGTTTTCTGTGTTCTCGTTTTGGCCATGTCTTTGGACTTCGATTTTTGTGGATTTCCCTCCTTTGTTCCTTCGGTATTCTACTGCCGTTGTTTTAAAACTAGCTGACGTAATTTCTCATGATTGTTATTTATTTTCTTTGATGAACACCAACGATCAAATAGTTGCTCTTTTGTTCTAGCAAACTTTACATAGGTTTGGTCACTCTGTTTTTCTGCATTCCTAAATTTTTGCCGGAAAGCTTCAGGGACCAGTTCATAGGCTTTAAAAATTAACTCTTTTACAGTGTCATAATGTGAAGCCTGTTCTACTGACAACTGAGTGTATATTTCCCTGGCCTTACCAATTGACACACTCTGTAATAACATTGACCAATTGTGTTTTGGCCGCTTTAAATTCTTAGCTATTTTCTCAAAATGCAGAAAATATTTGTCAACACAGTAACTTCGGTATTTAGTTATTTGAAAAGGAGGGGCCAACCTTATGTTTTTAACAACATCAAATGTCTGAGAATTCTGAGAAAGGTGTTGATTCTTTTCGGCTAATTCCAATTTTTTTTTAATTTCTAGTTGAAACACTCTTTCTTCTCTTTCTCTTTCTAATTCTAATTTTCTGATGTCTAATTCTTTTTGAATTTCTATTTTTTTTTTATTTCTAATTCCGGTATTTGAACGTCAAAAGTTTCCAAAACTGATGTATCAGAAATATCTTCTTCAACCAAAAAATTTGCAATTACTCTTTGAATTTCTAATTTCCTCATTCCAGAATTTACGTTTAATTTTAAATGTTTTCCTAAAATAATCAAGTCATCCTTTTTAAGCTTCTCAAAATTCTCCACCTGACACGTAGACATGAATTGTTCTGGGTCAAATGACATCTTGAAAAAATTTTATTGCTGACTTTAAAAAATATTCTATTTAACAAAAATGTAATAATTTCTTTTTTAAACAATTTCGAAGATCCAGGACGATAGCCCCCAATTTCTGTTATGTGGTAGAAATGGCCAATAAATGTCAGCAATAATAAAAAACAAAATTGGCTCCAATTAACTTTTTAATCAGACGAAAAATAATTATTTTACAAATTAAATATATATAAAAACTTATCTGACAAGTCCAAGTAAATATCCAAATTAATAGTTCACTAAAGTCCACCAATAAATGTCCAGATGGATATTCCTTATAATCATTACTAAATAGTTGATAACAGATTCACATTAACTATGTCGATTTCCAATACAAAAGATGTGCGTAATAATCCTGTATAAACACATTAATCCTGTATATACTTATTAAACTGACTGACTTATATATATATATTCATTATATCTAGAGAATTCATTCACAAGATATAACTGGAACATTCTAATCAACTGATAATCACATGACTAGAATGATTATATAAGGAAAACTTCTAGATAATTCTATGTGTTAAAATCTTAATTTAAATTCTAGAAAATTCCACATGTTCTAAGGTGTAATAACCTTGACCATTGTTTATTGCAAACAAGTTACATAACTAGGCCAAACAAATTACATAATATTAAGGCCTTACAAAATAAAAGCAATCAATACAATGAATGATAGAATGTTTGCAATATTTAATTACCTATAACACAACATGCAGCTTAAGTGTTTTCCTCTGAAATATAAAAAAATCAAAAAAATCGATCTGATATTTATTTCATATGAAAGCTAAACAATAAGCATGTTATCATAGTTCCCTATATATTCTTTGTAAATATCGCTGAAAAATACTGAATTTGGCCTGATTTTCAAAGCCTAATAACAGGAAAAGATGACCGGTGACATATTATTTTTATTTTATTTTTTGAAACAATAGACTAAGATCTACAAAATATCTTAAAATAAAAAAAAATTCTGTCTGAGAAGAAAAATTTGACAACATGTAGAATGTTTTCTGTACTGAAAACCCTTTTGGCGATAATGCACTGAATAAGTGCAGGATATTTGCTTTTATCTCTTATAAAAAAAATAAATAAAAAAAAGAAAAAAGAAAAAAAGGAAAAAAAAGAAAGGAAGAAAGAAAGAAAAAAGAAGCCATGGGAAGTCAACTGTAGATGTGTGGAAATCTATAATCTACCCACTGATTTTATGCTGGCTTTGATGTTAACCATTATTTGTCGTCTAGAATTGTGCTTGAGGTGACAATGCGCCTTGGTCACGTTGTGACCTACAAAAAATACAAAAATACCGAAGTTGTATAATTAGCAGTAAATGTTGTTATGCTGTACACGTGTTTCATGGGCTAAACGCTCAGCAGCAGCATTAGAATTAAATAATATGGAAAGCTATGATCCAAAAATTGCCCGAAAAGAAGTACTCATTACCCAAAATACCGAAATAGGAAGCCAAATCCAGTACTAAAGACATCTTCCGAGTACCATACATGGAGGAATGAAGCCGTGTAAGAATTTTGATAAAAACGGTAGATTTCTATAAATCGCAAGTTAAATTTTTATGTCAGACAAGTCTGACTATTTGACGGGTGAATACCCTCGAGGACCTCTGGTCCACCAGCAGTGGCATCGGTCCAATGGTTTAAAAATATGTGAATACCAAAGTTGCATAGTTAACAGTAAATTTGGAAACCTGCCATGGGTTTGAATTGCCAAAATCCACACAGCCGTTAATGCGTGAATACGGTCAGGACACTTGCTTAGTTTAACAAGTACCCTTTTAAGTAGTCAAAGGGGTGACAAGCTACTGCGTGTTCCTATCTTTTTGAAAATTAAAAAAAATCTTGTAAAGAGAAGATATCAGGTTGCTAAACATACCCTTATTTAAAAAAATAAGAACTAGAGCTCTGCTCTAAACGCTTGAAGCAAAATTTCGAGCTTATGGTTTAGTTTTTACAGAAGGGTCAGTGTTTTTTTAACATTATAATTTAATATAAATGTGTATGCATAGACACTAAAAGGGTTGTTTAATTTAGGTCTTCAACCCACTGCCTCTGTGAAATAGTAAAATATGAAAATTGCTTCCATGGGGCAATTTTACAGCATGTAACATCGTTATTTTTTATTATTCTTTAAATGCACGGTTATTGCACAGCACTTGTGCTTCTCGATCCGGTTTTCAGGCTTCATTTAGATCTCATAGGAGTTTTAAAGTGTTAAAATGTGAGTAGGCATAAAGTACACATGAATTTCTTTGTTCCAGTGTTGTTTTCAATTGGCATTCATTATGCACTCAAATTATGTTTTTAAATTTCTTATCTATACAATTATTAACAATTTACTGAGGTTCCTGGGTGTATATTTAGTTTAGATAGCCATTTAGACAACTTATGTAACTTCAGTGCAAATTAATTTAAAATAATTTAAAGACCAGAACTAAACGCTTGGAGAAAACAACCAATAGTATCTAAAGAACAGAGCTTTGTCTGAGCGAGATTCCTCTTAGTTAAAAACAACTCTGTCAAAATTAAAGAATGGTAATTTTCCAAATAACTGGTCAGCGTTGACAGTAAATGAGCCAACGGTTTACAAGCAGACACAGTGATAATAAACAAATAAATACAAAATTTACTATAAATGTAGTTTCTGGAGATGGTCATTATGGCACTATGTGTGTCCTGTGTGTAGATCAATCTAAAATATTTTGAAGACCAAAACAGAAGTGCGTTTAAAATCTGATGAACGACAAATAAAATTTGCTGACAAGAAAGCTATGTTCGAGAAAGACGATCCTTCGACGTAATAAAGAAAAAACGTCTTTTGGTACCAGCATTGAAGTTCTGGACTGTGTGGAATTAAAAAAACACAAACTTTTCGTTGCTTGGTTTTACAATGTATTTGTTAAGACTTTGTCTCGTGTGTATTTATTTTTTTCACTGTTTATTAAAGACTGGAGTTTGCCTCTCCTGCAGTTTAGAGTTCGTAAAAAAATTTCACGTGCCAGATACGAATGCTCTCTATATCTTTCAGTTATGGTAAGCTTCTTGAAAAAATTTCTTATATCGATAGACTATCATAATTAATTTCAAATTTTGGTATTTTAAATTTTGTAATTTCCAAATATTATTCTGACCACCTGTTTATATTGCCCACATCTCGTGTATCATGCCAAGTTAAACAATTCACTTGATGAGTGCCCTCGTTGTGATTGTCCTCTTGTAGTATTTTTGTCGGGCGATTGTGAGAACACGTGGTTAATTCTATGTTTGTTGACAATTCCCCATCCAGAACTTTAGAAAGCCTTTATTGATTCGAATGAAATACCGATATTTATAGTTTGTATATATCATGTACTTCAATTATATAATTAGCATTACTGAAAAATAGAATAATTACATTTCATGAATATTCATTTGAATTCCGTTAGTTTGATAGGTGAACATCGATCACGTGGCATATCAATGTGAAGTTGCAATTCCCATGAAACACATTTGACCACGTGTTCACTTTCCGGATGAATTTGTAAAAATAGAATCCCAATGTACATGATGTACTTCCCTGTAAATAAAGTTGATTTTTATATTTCGGGTTTAAAATGTAATTATAAGAATTAAATGCATTATTTTGAAGTTTCATAGGGACTATGAAAGGGTTGACCGGGCGCACATGTTTAACAAGAAGCGCTACCGCGCTTCATTAAAAATGTGATTCGGTCAACCCTTTCATATCCCAATGAAACTTCAAAATAATGCATTCAATTCTTAAATAAAAAGACACCAGAAAGCACCTATAATGGCCGAAAAACATAGTCGCATGCCACAATGTACCAAGGAACTGCACAAGAAAAAAGACACAATAAAAATAAAAGACAAACGTAAACAACGATAGGAACTCGGGGCCGGACTTGGTACCGGAACTAGCAAAAGCCAGCGGTAGGGTTAAACCGATAAATGTGTACCCAAACCCCCCCCCCCTTTCTCTGTCCCTATAGTATAATAAATATGAGAATAAACCCCAAAACAGGTAGACTACTGACAAAATCCATGACAACAATCTTGAAAAGAAAGGGACAAAACGTAATTTTGAAAGATGGGTCAAGGAGTTCTCGCCGCTAAACTGCCGGCTAGCCCAAGGAGCCTAGTCTGCTGGTAAATTACTGCCGCACTACGAAGAAAAAAAAACAAACTCAAAACTCCAAGATGGGTTTGGTAAAGAATCATCATGTATTTCAGTAGACATCGGCAGTATCAGTGAGAGAGCACTATGCGTGAAAAACCTTCAGGTCATTGGATCACAAAGCCAAGCGTAAAAAATGTAAGTTACGTCCCAGTTTTTCAGGATTTTTAATCAGTATCTGGCATTTTTTACAGTATTTCTGTAAAATCGAGGATGAGAAATGAACATGAATATATGCAAAACTATTCATTTATCATGTTTATTTTTTTTATTTTTTATCAGAGAATTTTATTGCAGTCTAGTTTGAGTGATCCGACCCTTTTTGTAATAAACAAACACAATGCAATAACCCACTTTGTAATAAAGATTAAAACCTTAGTTTTTATATATCATATACTTCAATTATAGAATTTAGCATTACTGAACATGTATATATGCAAATCTATTCATTTTACATTAGTTTTTGGTTATCTTTTTTATCAGAGAATTTAATTGCAAACTGGGTTGAGTGATCCAACCCACTTTGTAATAAACAAACACAATGTAATAACCCACTTTGTAATAAAAAAATCAAAACCGTAGTTTTTATATATCATGTACTTTATTTGACAGTTTTTGATGATAGAAACAAGAAAATAATAATCACCCTTTAATTGGAATAAAATGTCCCTACTACCCTTTGCAAAAACAAAAACAAAAATAAGACATAAACAAAAACAAAATAAAAAAATATAAATACAAAAACAAAAAGAATCCAATTCCCTCTATCGTAGTATTGTCCTTAGCACTATTTGATTATTCGGATATCGTTTAGTTTTATGACTTTTAAACATTATTTATAAATTGTGAAATTCTGTAAAATTGTGGATTTCCTATGTTTGGGTTCAAGTGCTGCTGATTAGGAACTAATTTCCGAAATGGTCATACAACCCATTAAAATTATTGCAGTGGGGTTAACATATGTGATATTGTCTCATGTTCATTTATTCCATATCCTTTCGTAAAATATTTTTAATATTTTTTTGTATATTTTATACAAGGTACGTGATTCAGCATTACTGAACAAGAATATACAAAACTATTCATTAATCATGGGTTTTGTTCATTTTTTTCTTAATGAGAGAATTTCATTTGAAACTGGGTTGAGTGTCCCAACTCAGTCTGTAATAATCAACTACTATGTAATAATCCACTTTGTAAAAGAAATTAAAAACTATATTTTTTATATCTCATGTACTTAATTTTAGAGTTTTTGAAGATAGAAACCAGAAAATAATAATCATTCACCCTTTTTTGAAATTAAATTTCCCTGCTACACTTTACGAAAAAAGAAAAAGATTCAAATCTTTCGAATATTTTCTGTTTTATACAAGGTATTTGATTTAGCATTACTGAAGATGAATATATGCAAACTATTGATATATCATGGGTTTTTGACATTTTCTTTTTCATCAGAGAATTTTATTGCAAGCTGGGTTGTTTGATGTTACCATCTTTATAACAAACCACCACAACGTAAACTAATCAATGCTATCTAAAAAGCCTGAAAGTGACAATACAATGGGCAGTGTAATTATTTGCTGACATCCTTTTGCAACAATGCTTTTATGCCACCGCGACAAAAAGTTGGCAGCACAATGTTTTATACCTATCTGAACTTCCGTCCTTTCGTTCGTCCGAATAAAAACACAACTATTGATGTTTTTAAGAAACCTTGCAAGCAAAGTTCAACCACTTCATACGAATCTAATTTACAATTAAATTGGATGAAGCTTTACAGGAAGGTTGTCAAGCATCCTTAGAAATGATTTTGGGGTTCAGAATTGTCAAAATAGCTGCTGTTGCCATGAACACCTAAGAAATTTATAAACAGAAGGTAACAGGAAACACCTACAATGGCCGAAAATAACAATCACATGCCACAATCTTCCGAGGAACTGCACAATATTGCAACGGTCAAGCAAGTGGCAAAAGTATCATTTTGAACAGATGTAATTTTACACCCCGAGCCGACGTTTCCAAAGACTGCCTGCGGAGAAAGAAAAATATTTTCCTCATTGTTAATTTATTGACAGCAGACAACATAGATCGTGTATGCAGAATAACTGATTGACAATAGTGTCTTGATAAGATTTTACATTTGATTGGTTGCATAATAATAAAACTATCCAATTAAATTTAAAATCTTCTCCGGGTCGCACTTTTAATCAATTGATTTAAATACATCACTGTCAATCAATTATCAACAATGTTTCTGTACCTGCGGTTAGTATTTGCGAGCGTCGGCTTGGGGTGTGAAATTAAATCTCTCGGAGTTTAAACTTTTGTCACTCGCTTGACCGTGGCAATAAAAACAAAAATTAAAAGACAAAAGACTTACGTAGACAACGATAAACACTCGGGATAGCCGGATTTGGTACTGGCACTAGCAAGAGCTAGCGGTAAGGTTAAACTGGTTAATGTATACTATGGTGAATACCGTGTAAAAAGGAATGGGTCACTCATGTCAACCTACCTATATTACACTATAACTGCACTACAGTGGTAGTTGGATGACTTCAGTGGCTTGACACTTCAGGACGTCTTTACAGTTCATGTGGGTAGGAATCATCTGAAGAAATCTGGGGTTACACATGCTCATTCATGGGTTGACGTTCGGGTCTCTTCGGGACATATCATAGACATTGTGCTGTTCTCGGGAGACATCATATATATGGTGCTGTCACCACACTCCTCTCCTTCCTATGAAACTGCGTCCAACTCAATTCGGCTATGAAGCTTAATGTTATTAATACAGTCTTTGATATATACATATATATATATATATTGAACATTGAAATATGATGTCCATTAGGTCCAGTTTCAATGCTGTATATAACCATTCCATGAAGAGTAAGATTATCAAAGGTAATAAATTTCCAATTCAAACATTTTAAGCATCGTTGGCGGCCAGTTTAAAATTCTTCCACCACAAAATATAACAATAACAACCAAGAACAAAACCACCTATGTACACTGTACAACATCAAAATTAATACAATAGCAAAGACATGTCAAAAAGTATGAATTCACATCATAATCCAAATTCTAATGCTTATTGTCCTCCATGTTCCTCATGGTTCGTTCTCCTCCAATATTTCGTTCCTTCCTTCCCTCAGAAAAGACATAGACATAAGCAAAGACATAAAAAAAGACATGTCTAATATATAACAAAATCAAATAAGATGCATAGAAAAAAAGTAATATCAAAGTATATCCATGTAAATAAAGTCCATAATGTCAAAGATATCTACAAACAGACATTAGAAAAA
>MJUU01005907.1:0-21150 GCA_002080025.1 Modiolus philippinarum | reverse complement strand
AAACACTACTAGCACTGATAAACGAAATCATAATGAGATTAAGATACTAATTCTAACATCAGAAATTAAAACAAATATTTCAGAACACATTATTACAATCATTTTTGATAAATGTAAACACAGCATTTGGTCAAAGAATAATTGATCATGGAATCAGGTTTGGGCGACTTATGTTTGCTTGCAAACATATCATCACTCGTCCTTATTATTCCGCCTCAAAAATCATCTTGTCCAACCAAATTCTCATAGATCACTTGCCCAATCATAATCAAACTTCACAGGTAGATAGATCACCACCTAAAGATGTGCTCTTAGGTGTTGAAATTTTCCAAATGACCACCATCATTGGTCACTTTGAACTTTGACCCCAATTCTTATTATTGGATAAACTCTGAAACTATAACAGATAGCTAATACAATTTAATGACAAAAATGTTAGTTAGGTCATGACCGACATTTGTTACATGTAAACCGAAACTCTATGGTCAACCGTTCAGGTGTTATGACCCTTGAAAATTGCATCATATCTTTTAAGTATGTTTTTCTCGAAAACGGTAAGAGATAGAAACCTGAAACCTGTTCCATTCATCTTAGGTGATATGTGTTACATTTAAAAATGCCAAGGTCAAAGGTCATTGGTCACTTTTAACTTTGACCCTTGATGTTGTCATTGGATTATCTCATAAACTATAATAGATAGCTGATAACATGTAATGGCAAAATGTGTATCTTGTTAAGATCTACATTTGTTACATTGGGTCCAAAATTATTGGACCTACTGTTTTGGGCCTGTGGACCAAAACCCGATTTTTGATGTCTGATTTCGGGTTTTTTGCTTATAGCTCAAATACCATTGAAGATACAAGGAGACATTCAATACAAAAAATGTTAAGGAAGATGTGACCTTCAAAAGGAGGTCAAGGTCAAAGTTCAAGGTCATGACCAAAACCTTTATTTCACATAAAAGTATCAATAAATGTACACATTAAGCTTAAATTGTTAATCAATGATGAAAATATTCTGACGCAACTTCCGGGAAAGACCTAGAAATTGTTTTTGAACAATTGACATAATGGTTTTCTCAAAAATGTTTGGTCAAAATTCAATGAAACTGATATGTATTTCAATGTAATTTAAAATTTTGATATAATTACACACAACAGAGGAAGTGCCTTACTTCATAATATATAAATAGAAATAATGATTTTTTCTGATGCAACCACAAAATATGTACAAGTTAATAAAAATACTGATATCACTGATAGACAGAATCATGATGAGTTTTAAATCCTTAAATCTTAAATCGAGGATGCATTGTTCTTTCAAAGAAGATTAAAGAATGAATTCTGGTTGGGCGACTTCTGTGTTTGCTTGCAAACACATTATCACTTCTCATTCTACTCCTTATTATTATTTTTCCGCCTCAAAAATCATCTTGTCCAACCAAATTCTGAGAGATCACTTGCCCGATCACAATCAAACTTCACAAGTAGATATATCACCACCCAAAGATGTGCACTTGGGTGTTGAAATTTTCCAAATGACCACCATCATTGGTCACTTTGAACTTTGACCCCAAATTTTATTATCGGATTAACTCGGAAACTGTAACAGATAGCTAATACAATGTAAATGACAAAAATGTTAGTTAGGTCATGCCCGACATTTGTTACATTTAGACCGAAGCTCTATGGTCAACCGTTCAGATGTTATGACCCTTGAAAATTGCATCATATCTTTTAAGTAGGTTTTTCTCGAAAACGGTAAGAGATAGAAACCTGAAACCTTTTCCATTCATCTTAGTTGATATGTGTTACATCTAAAAATGCCAAGGCCAAAGGTCATTTGTCACTTTTAACTTTGACCCTTGATCTTGTCACTGGATTAACTCATAAACTATAATAGATAGCTGATAACATGTAATGACAAAAACGTGTATCTTGTTAAGATCTACATTTAGTACATGAGTCCAAAGTCATTGAACCAGCAGTTTTGGGCCTATGGACAAAAACCCGATTTTTGATGTCTGATTTCGGGTTTTTTGCCTATAGCTCAAATAACATTAAAGATACCAAGAAACATTTAATACAAAAAATGTTAAGGAAGATGTGACCTTCAAATTAGGTCAGGTCAAAGTTCAAGGTCATGGCCAAAAACTTTATTTCACATGAAAGAATAAATAAATGTACATATTAAGTTTAAACTGTTGATCAATGATGAGAATATTATGAGTCAAGGTCGGGGAAAGACCTGGAATTTGTTTTTGAACAATTGACGTAACAGTTTTCTCAAAAATGGATGGTCAAAATTCAATGGAACAGATAAGTATTTCAATGTAATTTAAAAGTTTGACATAATTACACATAATAGAGGAAGTGCCTTACTTCATAATATATGAATAGAAATAATTTTTCTGATGCAACCACAAAGTGTGTACAGGTTAATAAAAATACGGATATCACTGATAGACAGAATCATGACGAGTTTTAAGTCTTAATTCTTAAATCGAGGACGCGTTGTTCTTTCAGAGAACATTTAAGATTTAATTCTGGTTGGGCGACTTCTGTGTTTGCTTTCAAACATATTATGACTTATTTTTTGTTATTATTCCTCAATGATTTCAATCTTGTCCACCATTTTCCTCAAAGATGGTTGGTACAAACTAAATGAAACTACTATTGTAGATATCAACCCCAAGATGTGCAGGAAGGTCTTTGAATTTCAAAAATGACCACTGTCATTGGTCACTTTGAGCTTTGACCTCAAAACTTGTGATTGGATCATACGAAAACTGTAAAAGATAGCTGATAATATGTAATCACAAAAATGTTTATTAGGTCATGGCGGACATTTGTTATATTTGGACCGAAACTCTATGATGACTCGTTCATGTGTTATGCCCCTTGAGAATTAAGTCATATCTTTTAACATGTTTTTTCTCGAAAACAGTAAGAGGTAGAAACCTAGAACCTTTTCCATTCGACTTAGGTGATATGTGTTACATTTAAAAATACCGAGGTCAAAGGTCATTGGTCACTTTGAACTTTGACCTCAGACCTTGTTATTGGATTATCTCAGTAACCATATTATATAACTGATTAAATGTAATGGGGAAAATGTTTGTTTTGTTGAGATCTACAATTGTTATATTGGGTCCAAAATTATTCGAACAACCATTTTGGGCCTATGGACCAAAAACCGATTTTTTATGTCCGAATTTGGGTTTTTTACTTATAGTTCAAATACCATTGAAGATACAATAGACATTCAACATACAAGATGTTCAGGAAGACGAGCCGTTCAAAATAAGGTTAAGGTCAAAGGTCAAGGTCTCACCCCCACACTTCATTTCATGTTAAAATATCAATAAATACACATATTAAGCTTGGGATGTTGGTTTCATCGATTAATCAATAATGAAAACACTATGACGCAACTTTCTGATGCAATCCAGGTTAATTTGAACTGTGAATCAAAGCAATAATAGCACTGATAGACGAAAATATAATGAGCTTCAGAAACTAATTCTTACATGAGGAATAAAATAAATATTTCAGAACAAATTATTACAATCATTGGTGGTAAATATACAACACAGCATTTTTAAAGAGCAATTGAGTATGGAATCTTGTTTGGGTGACTTATGTTTGCATGCAAACATATCATCACTCGTTATTATTATTATTCCTCAATAATTTTTCAAGCATTGTCCAAAAATTTTCTCAGAGATGGATAGACGAAACTTTACGAAACTTGGAACCATTGTAGATACCAACCTCAAGATGTGGAGGAAGGTCTAAAATTTCAAAAATGACCACGGTCATTGGTCACTTTGAACTTTAACCTCAAACATTCTTATTGTAATAACTCTGAAACCGTAAAAGATAGATGATTAAATGTAATGACAAAAATGTTTGCTTGGTCATGATGGACATTCGTTACATTTGGACCGAAACTCGATGGTCAACCCTTCGTGAGTTATGACCCTTGAAAATTTCGTCATATCTTTAAACATGTTTTTCTCGAAAACGGTAAGAGATAGAAACCTGGAACCTTTTCCATTCAACTTAGGGGATATGTGTTACATTTAAAAATGCCAATGTCAAAGGTCATTGGTCACTTTGAACTTGTTTTTCTAATAACTCTTAAACGGTAAGATCTAGCTGAAAACATGTAATTGCAAAAATGTGTGACTTGTTAAGATCTACATTTATATTGGGTCCAAAATTATTACCGTTTTCGACCTATGGACCAAAAACCAATTTTGATGTCCGATTTTGAGGTTTTTTGCTTATAGCTCAAATACCATTGAAGATACAAAAAGACATTCAACATACAGAATGTTCAGGAAAAGAAGACCTTCAAAATGAGGTCAAGTTCAAAGGTCAAGGTCACACCCCGAAATCTTTACTTCATGTTAAAGTATCAATAAATAGACATATTGAGCTTGGAATGTTGGTTTCATCGAAGAATCAATAATGAAAACATTATGACACCATTTTCTCTTTGACGCAATCCAGAAATATTTTTACCTGTGAATTAAAGCACTAATAGCACTGATAGATTAAATTATAATGAGTTTAACATACAAATTCTTACATGAGGAATATACAAAATATTTCACAACACATCATTAGAATTATTGGTGATAAATTAACAACACAACACTTTTTTTAAAGAGCAATTGGGTATGGAATCTGGTTTGGGTGACTTGTGTATGCATGCAAACATATCATAACTTGTTATTAAGTCAACCAAACGAAGTTTGGTGACTTATTGTTTTTACTCTGTTTCTTATTATTTTTTGTTATTATTCCTCAATAATTTTAATCTTGTCCACACATTTTCTCAAAGATGGTTGGTCGAAACTCAAAGAAACTTGGCACTATTGTAGATACCATCACCAAGATGTGCATGAAGAACTAAACATTTCCAGAATGACCACGGTCATTGGTCACTTTGAACTTTGACCTCAAACTTTTTTATTGGCATAACTCTGAAACTGTAAAGGATAGATGATTAAATGTAATGACAAACATGTTTGTTTGGTCATTACTTACATTTGTTACATTTGGACCGAAATTCTATGGTGAACCGTTCATGAGTTATGCCCCTTGAAAGTTTTGTCACATTTTTAAGTATGCTTTTCTAGAAAACGACAAGTGATAGAAACCTGGAACCTTTTCCATTCATCTTAGGTGATATGTGTTACATTTAAAATGCCAAATTAAAGGTCATTTGTCACTTTGAACTTTGACCCTAGACCTTGTTTTTGTAATAACTCTTAAACCGTAATAGATAGCTGATGAAATGTAATGGAAAATGTGTGTCTTGTTAAGATCTACATTTATTACATTGGGTCCAAAATTATTGGTCCAACCGTTTTGTGGCTATGGACCGAAAACCGATTTTGGGGTCCGATTTTGGTTTTTTTGTGTATGCTCAAATACCATTAAAGATACAAAAAGACACTCGGCGGACAAAATGTTCAGGAAGATGCCACCTTCAAAATGAAGTCGAGATCAAAGTCACAGCCCAAGAACTTTATTTCACATTAAAGTATCAATAAATGCACATATTCAGCTTGGAGTGTTGTTTTCATTGATGAATCAATAATGAGAACATTATGATGCAATTTCCTTTTTGAAGCAATTAAAATTAGTTTAACGTGTGAACCAAAGAACTACTAGCACTGAAAGACGAAAACATAAAGAGCTCTAAGCACTAATTTTTACTAGGAAAGAAAAAAAAACACAATTATCTCGGAAAACATTACAATGATTGATGATAAATTTACAACACAGCATTTTTTCAAAGAGCAATTGAGAATGGAATCTGGTTTGGGTGACTTGTGTTTGCATGCAAACATATCATCACTCGTTATCATTATTATTCCTCATTGATTTTTCGAACATTGTCCAAACATTTTCTCAGAGATGGGTGGACCAAACTTTATGAAACTTGGGATCATCGTAGATACCAACCCAAAGATGTGTACAAAGGTCTTGGACTTTCCAAAATGACCACTGTAATTGTTTACTTTGAACTTTGACCTCAAACCATCTTATTGGTATAACTCAGAAACCGTAAAAGGAAGCTGATTAAATTTAATGACAAAAATGTTTGTTTGGTCATGACGCACATTTGTTACATTGGACCGAAACTCTACGATGAACCGTTCATGAGTTATGCCCTTGAAAATTTGATCATAACTTTAAACATGCTTTTTCTTGAAAAGGTTAGAGATAGAAACCTGAACCCTTTTCCATTCAACTTAGGTGATATGGGTTATATTTAAAAATGCCAAGGTCAAAGGTCATTGGTCACTTTGAACTTTGACCCGAGACGTTGTTTTTGTAAGAACTCATAAACCGTAATAGATAGCTGATAACATGTAATGGTAGAAATGTGTGTCTTGTTAAGATCTACATTTGTTACATAGGGTGCAAAAAAATCGGACCAACCGTTGTCTTTTTATGGACCGAAAACCGATTTTGATGTCCGAATTTTGTGTTTTTTGCTTATAGCTCAAATACCATTGAAGATACTAAAGACATTCAATGTACAAAATGTTCAGGAATTCTGGCCCTTCAAAATGAGGTCAAGGTTAAAGGTTAAGGTCACAGCCCTAAAGCTTTATTTCACATTAAAGTATCAGTAAATATACATATTAAGCTTTAATGTTGGTTCCATCAATGAATCAATAATGAAACCATTATGACGCAACTTCTTTTCTGATGCAATCCAGTACATGTACTTATGAAGTGTTAATTTGTAAGTTCAAGACGAAAAGATAAGTTTATGACACTAGATCTTACAAAAGAAATAGAAACAAATATTTCAGAACAAATTAGTACAATCATTGCTGATAAATATACAACACAGCATTTTTAGTTCTTCTTAACGAAGTTGAGGGGGACTATTGGAGTACCCCCGGCGTCCGCGTCCGCGTCCACGTCTTCGTCCGCGTCCGCGTCCACATTTGAGTGTATATCTTGGTAATTATACAGAGTAGGGTCACCAAACGTTGCATGCAGGTGCATCTTGGGCTATATTACAGCCTCCCAGAAAATTAGGTCTGTCTGACCTATATTTTCCGCTTGAGTGGCTTGCATTTAAATTTACATCCAAGTTCATATCTGAGAAACTATACACAGTAGGGTCATCTGAGTGTGCATATGCATGCATCTCTGATGGAAGGTCAGCATCCAGGCAAAATTAGGTCTCTTTGACCTACATTTTCCGCTTGAGTGACTTACATTCAAGTTTACATCCGAGTTCAGATCTCAGTCACTGTACATGGTAGGAACATCTAACCTTGCACATGCATTCATCTCTGATGGAAGGTCAGCATCCAGGCATAATTAGGTCACTTTGACCTACATTTACCGCTTGACTGACTTATATTGAAGTTTATGTCTGAGTTCATATCTCAGTCACTGTACATGGTAGGATCATCTAACCTTGCAAATGCATGCATCTCGGATGGTAGGTCAGCATCCAGGCATAAAGAGGTCACTTTGACCTACATTTTTCGCTTGACTGGCTAACATTCAAGTTTATGTCCGAGTTCAGATCTCAGTCAATGTACATGGTAGGATCATCTAACCTTGCCCACGCATGCATTTCTGATGGTAGGTCAGCATCCAGGCTAAAATTAGGTCACTTTGCTACATTTTCCGCTTGACTGACTTACATTTGAGTTACATCCGAGTCGATATCCCAGTCACTGTACATGGTAGGATCATCCAACCTTGCACACGCATGCATTTTATGTTGGTAGATCAGCATCCATGCAAAATTTGGTCAAGTTCTTGTCAGGGATCATATCTTAGGTACTGTACATGGTAGGATCATTTTCCATGTGCATGTGCATGCATCTGTGATGGTAGCTCAGCAGCATTCAGACAAAATTAGGTCACTTAAACCTACATTTTACGCATGTATGACTTACATTAATGTATACATCCGAGTTCATTGCTAAGTAACTGTACATTGTTGGTTAAAGGTAACCTTGCATATGCATGCAATTTTGATAGCATGTCAGAATTCAGGCAAAATTTGGTTGCTGTGACAATGTGCCATAACGAGGCGAACTTTGTAATCCTTGATTACCTATGTTTTCAAAACGCAATTGCGTATGGAATCTGGTTTGGGTGACTTGTGTTTGCATGCAAACATATCATCACTCGTTATTATTATTATTATTGCGCCTCAAAAATCATCTTGTCCAACCAAATTCTCAGAGATCACTTGCCCAATCATAATAAAACTTCACAGGTAGATAGATCACCAACCAAAAATGTGCACTTGGGTGTTGAAATTTTCCAAATGACCACCATCATTGGTGACTTTGAACTTTGACCCCAAATCTTATTATCGGATTAACTCGGAAACTGTAACAGGTAGCTAATACAATGTAATGACAAAAATCTAAGTTAGGTCATTCCCGACATTTGTTACATGTGGACTGAAACTCTATGGTCAACCGTTCATGAGTTATGCCCCTTGAAAATTTCATCATATCTTTTAAGTAGGTTTTTCTCGAAAACGGTAAGAAATAGAAACCTAAAACCTTTTGCATTCATGTGATATGTGTTACATTTAAAAATGCCAAGGTCAAAGGTCATTGGGCACTTTGAACTTTGACCTTTGATCTTGTTATTGGATTAACTCATAAACTATAATAGTTAGGTGATTACATTAAACGGCAAAAATGTGTATCTTGTTAAGATCTACATTTGTTACATGGGTCCAAAATTATTGGACCAACCGTTTTGGGTCTATGGACCTAAACCCAATTTTTGATGTCTGATATCGGGTTTTTTGCTTATAGCTCAAATACCATTGAAGATACAAAGAGACATTCAATACTAAAAATGTTAAGGAAGATGTGAACTTCAAAAGGAAGTCAAGGTCAACATTCAAGGTCATGACCAAAAACTTTGTTTCACATAAAAGAATCAATAAATGTACATATTAAGCTTAAACTGTTGATCAATGACGAGACTATTATGATGCATCTTCCGGGAAAGACCTAGAAATTGTTTTTGAACAATTGACGTAATAGTTTTCTCAATATGTTCAAAATTGGATGAAACTTTAGAGCAATGTTACCTTAGATGTGGGAAATTGGTTTCTTGTCTCCAAGACTTCAAAATTCCGCTAGTTGCCATTTAAACGGAAAAGGGGCGGGAAATTCAAAGAATTCAGAATTGAATAAAATTCCATAGACAGGTTGCCTAGCTTGTGTAGAAGTGATTTATAGCCCTTATTTCTGACTTAGGAGTTCGTTGGGGAGACTTTTGTATCAGCATCCCGATACAGTTATAGATTATTATTATCATTATTATTAAGTCTCCCAAACGAGGTTTGGGGAGACTTATTGTGTTTGCTGTTTGTTATGTTTATCCCCGCACTTTCAAAGAAAGTTCGGGGATAATGTTATACCCTCCGTCTGTCCGTCCGTCCGTCTGTCCGTCCCTACGTCCGTCTGTCCGTCCGTCCGTCCGTCCGTCCGTCATACTTTTCTTTTGAAGCAAACTCCTCCTACATTTTTGGATTTAGGGATTTAATTTTGTTGTAGAATTGCTGGATATAGTCTGCAGATCCGCAATAAGCTTTCCAATATTTTCGATATTGGTCTTGGTGCAAACAAGAGGCCCCATGCTGTCAATTTTTACACATGTTGCATGTGGCACAAACTCCTCCTACATTTATGGATTTAGGAATTTAATTTTGTTATAGTATTGTTGCATATAGTCTGTAGATGCGCAATAAGCTTTCGGATTTTTGATATTGGTCTTGGTGCAAACAAGAGGCCCCATGATATCAATTTTAACAAAGACCCAAAGATTTGGATTAGACACATGTGGCATGTGACGCAAACTCCTCCTACATTTTTGGATTTAGGGATCAAATTTCTATGCAGAATTGTTGCATATAGTCTATAGATTTGCAATAAGCTTTTGGAATTTTGGTTCCGGTTCCAATTTTGGTAAATTTCCTGAAAATGTCAAAGAGACATATATTTTTTTTTTAAATTTTGGCATATTATCTAATATTCTGATAAGTTTTTGGTAAAAAACAAAATTCTGATAACTTAGGATTCTGAAAGGCGGTTCCAATTTTGGTAAAAAGTCTCAAAGACCACTTATTTTTTAGGAATTCTACCTAGCAACCGTATTTAAAATGTTTGTGTAGTTTAGGACGAACATTGTCATCAATTGGATTTCAAAAATATTTGATTCCAATTTTGGTAAATTTCCTGAAAGTCTCAAAGACCACTTATTTTTTGAAATTCTACCTAGCAACCATACTTAAAATGTTTGTGTAGCCTAGGACAAACGTTTTCATAAATTGAATTTCAAAAATTTTTCCAAATTTGGTAAATTTCCTGAAAGTCTCAAAGACCACTTATTTTTTGGAATTCTACCTAGCAACCAAACTTAAAACGTTTGTGTAATTTAGGACGAACATTTTCATAAATTGGATTTAAAAAATATTTGATCCCAATTTTGGTAAATTTCCTGAAAGTTTCAAAGACCACTTATTTTTTGGTATTCTACCTAGCAACCATTCTTAAAATGTTTGTGTAGTTTAGGATGAACATTTTCATCAATTGCATTTCAAAAATATTTGATTCCAATTTTGGTAAATTTCCTGAAAGTCTCAAAGACCACTTATTTTTTGGAATTCTACCTAGCAACCATACTTAAAATGTTTGTGTAGTTTAGGAAAAACATTTTCATCAACTGGATTTCAAAAATGTTGATTCCAATCTTTGTAAATTTCTTGAAAATGTCAAAGAGACATATTTTTTTTTTAATTTTGGCATATTATCTTATATTCTGATAAGTTTTTGGTAAAAAACAAAATTCTGATAGCTTAGGGTTCTGAAAGGCGGTTCCAATTTTGGTAAATTTCCTGAAAGTCTCAAAGACCACATATTTTTAGGAATTCTACCTAGCAATCATATTTAAAATGTTTGTGTAGTTTAGGATGAGCATTTGCATATATTGGATTTCAAAAATATTTGATTCCAATTTTGGTAAATTTCCTGAAAGTCTCAAAGACCACTTATTTTTTGGAATTCTACCTGGCAACCATACCTAAAATGTTTGTGTAGTTTAGGACGAACATTTTCATAAATTGGATTTAAAAAATATGTGATTCCAATTTTGGTAAATTTCCTGAAAGTCTCAAAGACCACTTATTTTTTGGAATTCTACCTAGCAACCATACTTTAATTGTTTGTTTAGTTTAGGAAAATCATTTTCATCGACTCGATTTCAAAAATATTGATTCCAATCTTGGTAAAATTTCCTGAAAGTCTCAAAGACCACTTATTTTTTTGAATTCTACCTAGCAATCATGCTTAAAATGTTTGTGTAGTTTAGGATGAACATTTTCATCAATTGAATTTCAAAAATATTTGATTCCAATTTTGGTAGAATTCCAAAAAATGAGTGGTCTTGGAGACTTTCAGGAAATTTACCAAAATTGGAATCACATATTTTTGAAATCCAATTTATGAAAATGTTCGTCCTAAACTACACAAACATTTTAAGTATGGTTGATAGGTAGAATTCCAAAAATAAGTGGTCTTTGAGACTTTCAGGAAATTTACCAAAATTGGAACCGCCTTTCAGAATCCTAAGTTTTCAGAATTTCGTTTTTTACCAAACACTTGTCAGAATATAAGATAATATGCGAAAATTAAAAAAAAAATGTGTCTTTGTCATTTTCAGGAAATTTAGCAATGTTGTAACCGGAACCAAAATTCCAAAAGCTGATTGCAAATCTATGGACTATATGCAACATATACCACATGTGTAAAAATTGATATCATGGGGCCTCTTGTTTGCACCACGACCAATATCGAAAATCCAAAAGCTTATTGCGCATCTGCAGACTATATGCAACAATTCTACAACAAAATTAAATCCCTAAATCCAAAAATGTAGGAGGAGTTTGAGTCACAAGAAAAGTGACGGACGGACAGACGGAGGGTATTACATTATCCCCGAACTTTCTTCGAAAGTACGGGGATAACTAGTTATGTCGCCCCAGACGTAGTCGAGACGACATATTGTTCTTTTTCCGTTTCTCTTATATTAATTCTCCCAAACAAAGTTTGGCAGACTTATTGATTTTGTTGCGTTTCTTATGATGAAGTCGCCCAAACGAAGTTTGGCGACTTATTGTTTTTGCTCCGTTTCTTATTATCATTATTAAGTCGCCATAACAAAGTTTGGCGACTTCTTCGTGTTGTTTGTACAGTTTCTTATTATTTATCCGCTTCTTCTTGCCATCATCTTGTCCGGTCAAATTCTCAGAGACTATTTGCCCATTCACTTCCAAACTTAACGGGAAGGTAGATATCCAGCCCAAGATTTGCATTTAGGTATTTGATTTATTAAAATGAGCACAACCATTGGTCCCTTTGAACTTTGACCCTAAATCTTTTAGTTGGATTAACTTGAAAACAATTAAAGATAGCTGATTAAATGTAATGAAAAAATGTTTGTTAGGTCATGACGGACCTTTTTTACTTTAAGACTTAAACTCTATGATTAACTGTTAACGAGTTATGCCCCTTGAAAATTTTGTCACATCGTTAAATATTTACGAAAGCATGTTTTTCTCGAAAACGGTAGGAGATAGAAACCTGAAACGTTTTCCATTCGATTTGGTTGATATGTTTTACATTTAAAAATGCCAAGGTCAAACGTCATTGGTAACTATGAACTTTGACCCCAGACTTAACTGTTCTATTATCTCAGAAGCGGTGGCAGATAGCTGATAAAATGTAAAAGCCAAAATGTGTATTTTGTTAAGATCTACATTTGTTACATTGGGTCCAAAATTATTGGACCATTGGTTTTGGGCCTATGGACCAAAAACTGATTTTTGGTGTCTGATTTCGAGACATTCATATTAAAATGTAAAGGAAGGTGTGATCATCAAAATGAGGTCAAGTTGAAAGTTCAAGGTCATAGCCAAAAACTTTATTTTACATAAAAGTATCAATAAATGTACATAGTAAGTTTAAATTGTTGATAAATTATGAGAATATTATGATACAACTTCCGGAAAAGACGTATCAATTGTTTTTCAAACTATTGACGTACTGAAGTTTTTTCCATAGTTCAATGAAACTTATGTGTATTTCAATATAATTTGAAATTTTGATACACCATAAAGAAAATGCCGTACTTCATAATATAGAAATAAAAATGATTTTTCTGATGAAATCACAAATTGTGTACAGGTTTATCACAAATACTGATATCACTGATAGACAGAATCATGATGAGTTTTAAGACCCTAATTCTTTAATCAAGGACTCATTGTTCTTTCAAAGAACATTAAAGAGTTAATTCTGGTTGGGCGACTTCTGTGTCTGCTTGCAAACACATTATCACTTGTTATTATTATTCCTCCCTTTTTTTCCGCCGCGAACTTGTCCACCTGATTTCTCGGAGACAGATGGTCCAATCTTAACTAAACTTCATTGGAAGATGGAACCCCATCCCGAAAAGTGCTTTGAGGTCTTCAAATTTTCAAAATGGCCGCCGTTGCCATGCAAACTGAAAAAAGGCGGGGAAATTAAAAGTGCTCCAAATTAGATGAAATTTTACAGCAAGGTTATGTAGGAAGTGTACAACATATTTTGATGTTGAAAATTTTCAAAATGCCGGCCGTTCCCATGGAAACTGAAAAAAGGGGAAAATGAGAAGTGCTCCAAACTGCATGAAAATATACAGAAACATTATGTAAGAACTGTAGAATATATTTTGAGGTGGAAAATGTTCAAAATGGCGACCGTTGTAATGGATACTGAAAAAAGGCGGGATAATTTTTAGTTTTTCAAACTGCACGAAATCTTAAAGAATTGTTGTATACAAAGTGAAGAACTAATTTTGAGAATAAAATTGCTACGATTATGATCAATGGGAGGTTTGGGCGACTTTTGTGTTTCGCTTGCGAACACAGTTCTAACTTGTTATTCTTCTTTCCCTTTCTTCTCGTCGCAATGAACTTGTCCGCAACAAATCTTAGAGACCATCAGACCTAGAGCTTTTTGTAGGATATTAGGCCCATGTATCTAGATGTGCAATCTTAAACCTTTTTTTGAAAGGGGGTCCATTAAGGGTACATTTGGGAGGCTCAAAAAGGGGTGGGGTCGTCCTATAGTAACCCTATAGGAAATTGAAATTTTTAAAGATTTTCAACATTTTTTTCACTGTTTCTCAAAAGCTGTTAACACTAGCTCCATGAACCTTCATCAGAAAGGTGAGGGTCATGTAAGAAAGGGTTCGACAGCATTGGAAATTTCAAAAGAACTACCGTGGAAACTATACCAAAAAATGGGAATTTTGAGAAATGTGTACATAGCTTATAAGGGGAACCCCAGCCCAATTTTTTTTAGAAAGGGTCTGAATTGGTTGAAATGGACAAAAGAGCACTTGGTTGCCATGGAAACTGAACCAGAGGAATATTTTTTTTGTTGAAAAATTGAGTTTTCTGATAAAAAAGGGAATTTTGAGAAATATGTATTACATAGGTTATAAGGGGAACTCCTGCCCATTTTTTTTTTTGGAAAGGGTCTGAAATTGGGTGTATGGACAAAAAAGCATTTGGTTGTCATAGAAACAAAACCAGAAGTTATTATTTTTTTTGGGAAAAATCAGGTTTTCTGATAAAAAAAGGGAATTATGAGATATATGTATTACACAGGTTATAATGGGAACCCCTGCCCATTTTTTTTTTCAAAAGGGAATCTCGTAATGTCTTGGTATCCAATATGGGAGTTCGTTTCGGAGACTTTTGTGTTTCGCTTGCGAACACAGTTATAACTTGTTATTATTATGTCGCCCCTGACGTAGTCGGGACGACATATTGTTTTTGGTAAGTTTCTTTGTTCATGTTGTTATTATTTTTCATTATTCTTTCTTTCTTCCAGGATTTTTTTTTTCAAAGATTTTTGTCAAAGACGCTTGGACAGAATTCATTCATACTTGGCACAAAGTTAGATCACTATAAGAAGATCTGCATGTACCGACAAAAATTTTCAAAATGGCTGCTGTTTTCAAGATGGCCGCCAAATTACGTCAAAATTTCAACTTTGTCGGAATTCAATGAAAATTGATTTCTAGATAGATTTTGATGCTGTGAACAGGATGGATTCATCAAATCGGCTGCCAGGGGCGACATCAGCTATTGCTTGCAATTGCAAATCTAGTATTGTTATTGCTTTTCTCTTTTATTTTCTTCCAATGATTTTAGTCCGGCTATTTTCTCAAAGATGCCTGGACAGAATTCATTTATACTTGGCACAAAGTTGAACAAACCATCAGAAGATGTACACGCACTAACAAAAATGTTCAAAATGGCTGCCATTTCCAAGATGGCCGCAATTTTATGCTAAATATTGAGGATTCAATATATCAGGAACTGCTTTGCAGAATTTGTTCATATTTTGTACAAATGTTTAATAAGATGAGAGGAAGGAATTCATGTGAAAAAATATGGAAAAATTTCCGCCATATTCAAGATCACTATCACTAAATTTTTCTCAAAATGTCCGCCATTTCCAAGATTGCTGCACGAATACGAAAGATTCGAATTTGGTCTAATTTCAACTAAAATTGATATTTTCTCAGTGATGCATGGACAGATTTCAATCATATTTGATACAAAGTCGGATCATTTTCTGCTGGAGTGTATGCATGAATTTTTTTTTCAAAGTGGCCGTCATTTCCCAGATGGCCGCCGAAATACGTTACATTTTCAACTTTGTCCGATTTCAACGAAAGGATGAGTGGCAGTAAGACCCATTTTTGGCCCAAGATTTACCATGAAACTAAAACTATACAAACAGACGTCTTATGTTCCTGAAACATTGAACGAATATAGGGATTTATGAAAATGATAAAGCTTTTTTCAATATCAGTTTGATTCTCATGATAATCAGTTAACTCAAAAGCTATATTTTTGGAAATAGTCAGAATTTAATAGATATTTGCTGTGTTTTGCACATTTTTGTGCTTTGAAAAATATGGGCACATCTGAATAACAACTTCATATTTAGTCAAAATGTGTAAAATGGTGAAATACATCATTTCTGAAAGTTTGAAGTTGTTGATTGCATGTGACCCATGTTCACTTAAAGAAAATTTGCTTTGAGAACATTCAAAATTGCAGATTTTCTGATTTTCTTTCAAAAAGACGGCTCCTTGTGATGTCACAATAACGTCAAAATGAAAGGAATTCGTATTATTATATGTTTTCTTTGTAGCCAGATGTAATAGTTAATATTTCCCATAAATATCACACTATTTTAAACAACTTGATTTTTTTGGGCCAAATATGGGTCTTATTGCCACTCATAAATTGATTTCTAGGTAGATTTTGATGCTGCGAACAAGATGGAATCATCGAATTGGCTGCCAGGGGCGACATCAGCTATTGCTTGCAATTGCAAATCTAGTATTGTGATGTGCATTCAAGAATTTTTTTTTCAAAGTGGCCGCTATTTCCAAGATGACCGCACGAATGCGAAGAATTCGATTTTGGTCCAATTTCTACTAAAATTGTAATTTTCTCAGTGATGCATGGACAGATTTCAATCATATTTGGTACAAAGTTGGATCACTATCTGCTGGAGTGTATGCATGAAAAATTTGTTTCAAAGTGGCCGTCATTTCCCAGATGGCCGCCGAAATACGTTAAATTTTTAACTTTGTCCGATTTCAACGAAATTTGATTTCTAGGTAGATTTTGATGCTGCGAACAAGATGGATTCATCGAATTGGCTGCCAGGGGCGACATCAGCTCTTGCTTGCAATTGCAAATCTAGTATTGTTATTGCTTTTCTCTTTTATTTTCTTCCAATGATTTTTGTCGGGCTATTTTCTCAAAGACGTCTGGACAGAATTCATTCATACTTGGTACAAAGTTGAAGCACCACAAGAAGATGTCTATGCACTAACAAAAATTTTCAAAATGGCTGTCATTTTCAAGATGAGCGCCATTTTACGTCAAAATATTGAGGATTGTATAAAGCAGGAACTGAATGGCAGAATTGGTTCATATTTTGTATTAATGATTAATAAGATGAAAGGAAGGAATTCATGCGAAAAAATTTTTCAAAATGTCCGCTATAATCAAGATGGCCGCCAGAATACGGCAAAATTTCCACATTGTCCGATTTCATTGAAAATTGATTTCTAGGTAGATTTTGACACTACAAACAAGATGGAATCATCGACTTGGACGTCTGGGGCGAAAACAGCTATTGCTTGCAATTGCAAATTATGTCGCCCCAGACGAAGTCGGGGAGACATATACATGTAGGGTTTGTAAGTCTCGTCATGTGACTCACGAGAATCAACGATAAACAGGCAGTTCAAAAATGTTTCCCGCCAAAACATGACGTCTAAGTATTATGACGTTCAATATTTTGTTTGAAACGTCATATATTTTTGCTTAAAATGTAACTTCCGGGTACAGCTTTTGATCCCGGAAGTTCCAAAATTGTACAAGACTTACAGGCCCTATTGTTATTGTTCCGTTTCTTTGTTATTAAGTCTCCCAAACGAAGTTTGTGGAGACTTATTGTTTTTGGCCCGTTTCTTATTTTTATTATTATTCTTATTATTAAGTCACCCAAACGAAGTTTGTTGACTTATTGTGTTTACTCTGCTTCTTATTATTTTTCATTATCATTATTATTCTATGAATTTTATGAACTGTGTCCAAACAATATCTCAGAGATGGGTATTCCAAACTTAATGAAACTTGGCTCCGTTGTGGACAACTACCCCAAGATGTGCAAGAAGGTCTTTGAATTTCAAAAATGACCACCGTCATTGGTCACTTTGAACTTTGACCCCAAACCTTGTGACTGGATTATCTCGAAAAGTGTAACAGATAGCTGATAATATGTAAACACAAAAATGTTTATTAGGTCCTGACGGACCTTTGTTACATTTGGACCGAAACTCTATGATGAACCGTTAATGAATCATGTCCCTTAAAATTTTCGTCATATCTTAAAACATGTTTTTTCTCGGAAACGGTAAGAAATAGAAGCCTGGAAGCTTTCCCATTCAATTTAGGTGATATGTGTTACTTTTAAAACGGTCAAGGTCAAAGGTCATTGGTCACTTTGAACTTTGCCCTCAGACCTTTTCATTTGATTATGTCAAAAACCATAATAGATAACTGATTAAATGTACATGGAAAATGTGTGTTTGTTGAGATCTACATTTGTTACCTTGGGTCCAAAATTATTGGACCAACCGTTTTGGGCCTATGGACCAAAAACTGATTCTTTTTGTCCGAATGTCGGCTTTCATGGTCCTGATTCCAAATCCGAGGTCAAAATTTTTTTCGCCGGCCATTTTCAAAATGGCCGTCATTTGAAATTTTGTTATCGCGATATCTCGGAAACGATAAAAAAAATTGATGAAACATAATATTGCAAAAATAGTCCTTTTATTGAGATCCGCATTTGATTCAACTGAATGGAAACTCTGCGATGAACAGTTTTTGAGTTATAGCCCTTGACGCGTTTTGGCAAGTCGTTTTTTTTTTTGCAAATAACTTTTAAACGCTTACAGATAATATATTAAACATATATGTTTAAAGTGATCAGTGCCAAGAGACCTTCAATTTGAGTACTAGGTTAAAGGTCATCGGTGACCTTTGACCTTGACCTTTGACCTTGTTCAGGGATAAACTCAGAAACCATTATAGATAGCTGAAAAAGTACATCAGCAAAAATGTTCAACATATGAAGGGCTACATTTGTTTCATCTGGACCAAAACTTTCAGATGACTCCGTAAAGGGTTAGTGCCCTTGACGCGTTTCAGAAATGGTTTTTTACATATAAATTTTTAAACCGTTACAGAAAGTATAGTCAAGTAACATATCAAATTAATCAGTAAGAAGAGATCTTCAATTTGAGCACAAGGTCAAAGGTCATCAAGGTCGGAGTTCAAGGTCATAGCCAATTTTTAGTTTTTATTTTCAGTAAAATCTTTACAACACTAAAAGATAAGTGATTAAATGAATTGGAGAAAAGGAAAAAAAATGCAATTACCAAACGGAAGTGACTTTCATGAAATCATGGTGAAAACTGGTGAAAGACCTTGTAATTGTTCTCTGAACAATTGACCTTTTAATTAAGTCGCCCAAACAAAGTTTGGCGACTTCTTGTGTTTGCACCGTTTCTGATTATTATTAAAATCCCGCCTCTAAAAATCATCTTGTCCAACCAAATTCTCAGAGACCACTTGTCCAATCTCAATCAAACTTCACAGGAAGGTAGATCACCACGCAAAGATGTGCACTTGGGTGTTGAAATTTTCCAAATGACCACCGTCTTTGGTCACTGTGAACTTTGACCCTAAATCTTATTAATGAATTAACTCGGAAACTGTTAAATATAGCTGATAAAATGTGAGACAAAAATGATAGTTAGGACATGACGGACATTTCTTACATTTAGATCGAAATTCTATGGTCAAACGTTCAGGAGTTATGCCCATTGAAAGTTTCGTCATATTTTTTAAGTTTGGTTTTCTCGAAAACGGTTAGAGATAGAAACCTGAAACCTTTTTCATTCAACTTAGGTAATGTGTGTTACATTTAAAAATGCCAGTCAAAGGTCCTTGGTCACTTTGAACTTTGACCCTAAACCTTGTTTTTGTAACAAATCTTAACCCATAGTAGATAGCTGATAACATGTAATGGCAATAATGTGTGTCTTGTTAAGATCTTTTGTTACATTGGTCCGAAATTATTTGATCATTTCTTGCTATTTAAATGAATGAAATTTACATCATTATATATTATTTGCGGTTTGACATTGATAACCTTAACGTCAACTGAAATTAGAATTTTATTAGTGGTGAAGGTGATGACAGGTATGTAAACATATTTAAATAATTGGGGAGATATAAACCATCTGTTCTAATTAACTAGTTAAGATTATAAAATATTTTTATCTAAAACAACCAGTGTTACCCATGTGGCATTTATCAACTTTAGATTTGACAGTTTAATTACTGGTAGTCATACAGCTAAATAATTGATACTGATAAAACTTTAAGTAACCAAAAATACACCATGTAATATTTAAAAAAAAGAAATGATTATTTTATATGATGAAACAGGATATAAAGTTTTCATCTTGAATCAAGCACTACTACCACTGTTCGAAAACATAATGAGTTGAATCTGGTTTGGGCGACTTGTGCTTGCATGCAAACATATCATCACTTGTTATTATTATCATTCCTCAATCGATTTTTCAAACTTTGTCCAAACATTATCTCTGAGATGGGTATTCCAAACTTAATGAAACATGGCACCAATGTGGACAACCACCCGAAGATGTGCAAGAAGGTCTTTGAATTTCCAAAATGACCACGGTCATTGGTCACTTTGAACTTTGACCTCAAATCTTGTGATTGGAATAGATCGAAAACTGTAAATGATAGCTGATTAATTGTTATGGCAAAAATGTTTATTAGGTCATGACGGACCTTTTGTTACATTTGGGCCGAAATTCTATGATGTACCATTGAAGAGTTATGCCCCTTGAAGGTTTCGTCACCTCTTTTAGCATGTTTTTTTTTTCTCGAAAACGGTAAGAAATAGAAACCTGAAACCTTTTCAATTCAACTTAGGTGATATGTGTTACATTTAAAAAATCCAAGGTCAAAGGTCATTCGTCACTTTGAACTTTGACCCTAGACCTTTTTTTGCAATAACTCATAAACCGTAGTAGATAGCTGATAAAATGTAATGGCAAAAATGTGTGTCTTGGCCCTTAGCCCCGGGTTGAGCCGAATTCATTGTTATATTCATGGTGAATGAGAGGATATGGAGTAAATGTATATGAAACAAAGTCTCTACAAATACATGGAAAAACAAGCAAAGGAACAACTCTTTTATTGTTGTTCTTCATCTTGAAGTCACCATGAGGCCTTCAACAATGAGCTTTGCTCATACATCATAGTAAGTTCGAGACGCGTACGGCTCCTGCCACCGATTTGAGCAGAATTCTTTGCTAATTGTCGAACAACGCCACATCAATGTCTTTCCTGGTCATGGATGCGGGGTTGTCAACAAAC
>MJUU01005905.1:125062-135407 GCA_002080025.1 Modiolus philippinarum | reverse complement strand
ATTGCAAAAATGTTCAGCATATCAAGATCTACCCAACCTGAAATTTTGAAGAAAATCCAAAAACTCTTGTAGGAGTTATTGCCCTTTTTTCACAGAATTTTCAAAATTTTCATATTTTTCGTCTTTTATTTCCAAAACTATTGAAGATCAAGGTTAAGTGTAAATTGATAAACTGTATGTCATGATGTGGCGACTTCAAAACTGGTGTTTAAAATTGTTCGTTGACCGCCATTTTCCAAATGGCCGAAAAAAGCGGGAAAATTCAACATTGTCAGATTTCAATGAAATTTGGTTTCCAAATAGATATTGATGTTGCGACTTCAAAACCGGTGTTGAAAATTGTTCGTTGACCGCCATTTTCAAAATGGCCGCTAAGAAAGCCAGTAAAATTCAACATTGTCCGATTTCAATGAAATTTGGTTTCCAAAAAGATATTGATGTCGCAACTTCAAAACTGATGTTAAAGATTGTTCGTTGACCTCCATTTTCAAAATGGCCACCAAAAAGGTTGGAAAATCCAACATTGTCTGACTTCAATGAAATTTGGTTTCTAAATAGATATTGATGTTGCGACTTCAAAACCGATGTTGAAAATTGTTCATTGACCGCCATTTACAAAATGACGTCTTGACTTCAAAACTTGTGTCGAAAGAGGTCCTTGGCAATAACGCTTTTTGTAAAAAAAAAGCTCAACAAAGAAGTATCGTAAAACATGATCAGACTTAAAATACAGTTCAACATATTGGTGGTGTTCGAGCTACGAAAGTTTGAGAGACTCAAAATCAACTGTATTACTTACAATGTTACCTTGATTGTGGCATCTGAAAGCCAGGTGAGCGATATAGGCTCCTTTGAGCCTCTGGTTTAATGTCTGGTGTTTTTATATCAAGCATGCACCAATCCAAAAACAAACAAAAAAATGATTATAGCACAGAGAAAGGAAAAAAAATAAAGAAGTTTGAACAACATTCTCGGTCAATGAAAATCAAAGGGGCTTGATAGTAGTCTGGTATGATTAATGTTCATTGTTCCATTTAGGAGTGGAAACTGATGCAAAATGTCTCTTAAAATCATTTACTCTAACAATATCCAGACATTATTCCACCCGCCACTAACGCTCCATTCAGATGAACGAGAAAATCGGATACGGAGAAGGCTAGAATGAATCGTCTTAAGAAATCATTTGATACATGTAAATTATCGACCGATAGATGACATTCTATTTATTCTCTTATGGATTGAACGTTAAAAATGTGAGATGTAAGCCTCATTCTTGAGTGTCCATGGAAACACAGGCAGTTAAGTTGTGTAATTTTCAGTCTTCTCAAATATTTCCGAGGACCACAAAAGTTTACTTTCTGTACAGTGCTATTTAAAGGTTTCATCAGAAATTGTATATGACTGGACATTATTCGAGTTGCATTATTTCAAATGAAATAAACGAGCTTTAAACGTTGTCTTTTATTATTAGGTGTTAGCTGTTTCCGTTCGAAAGTGAAATACCGCCGTGCGCGGTCCCGGCTGAAGAACAGGCCCGCAGCATCTTCTCAGCTTGGAGTATGAGTCTTCCTAACAGAGGCCCGGGCACCTGAATCGGTTTTCATGGGCTTTGGCTACAGAGCTGCCGGGCGCGTCCCCAGGTCGTGTATAGGGGAATGTCTTGTCGTTGCGGGGTAGTCAGGACATAATACGGAAAGCCTGACCGCGAACCATTGTAGCCAAACTGTGTAGAGAAACGCCACGCTCCATGCAGCATACAGACCCCTTCTATATTTCTCTAAAGAGAGCAGACGCATTGGGTGTCGGTATGGAAGGTTAAATTTCCTGCCCCTACCCATTACTCCATTTTCTAGTGGCAATCAAAAGTCGTTGCCCCGGTTTTCCCTTCCACCTTTGTTTCTTTCTTCTTTTGCTTTCAATTTTTTTGTATTGATTAACTTGTTCTCGTCCTGATATAGCTGAAATATTGCTCATTGGACGTTAAACTCTAACTAATCAATCAATCGAAAGTGAAATAAATTCTTCGCAGAATTACGAAATGTTTTGACATTTAAATAGTAAATAAACATACCTTGTAATAATAGGAACGAGCTAGAAGTCTCAAGTACCTGGTAAACATGTGAGGTCAATTCACAGGCAAGATTTTCTACTTCTTTGGTGTGTATCCATATGTAAAGCATTCGTGATTCAAAACAGACCGATGGCAATTGTACAATAGTATATATCATCGATAATATAAATACAAAACGTAAAAGACATATGTCGCGCCCACTGCTGGTAGAAATTTGCCATCTCCATTTGATCAGTTTATATAATTTCACGGCCAGTAAAATATCTAGGGTCATAACAAATAAATATACACATAAGAAACAGGATGTTCTCCACAATAATGTTTTGTACAGCCCATCCTCATCTGTGAAACCCAAGAAGTCAAATCATATCTCTAAATAGCAAGCCTCTACGTATTTGTCTGTTGTAAGAACTGACTTAAACCTTGTTTTACTACTCTAATGGCTAACCCAAGAGATATGATATATGCAAAGAAAATGATAAACTCAGTACCATCAATATTGGCAACCAAACACGTTTGCGCAAAACTTTCCTTGCAACCAGCGAAAAGATACAATAAGAAACCACTGAATGGCCATTAAAAACACACAAGCAATTTGTAGGAACTTAAATCCCAATATTTTTTGTTCGATAATTATTACAGTGATATAACATGAAATATAATCTATATATTATTTGTGTCGTCCACAATAAATACTTTTATTACAGCAAGGACGGTAATAATTGTTACTTGCATGTTCATACAGCAAATGACATACATGTACCTTTCTCCATGAGTTGTCGGGTTCTCAACTTTATATCGTATTATTATAAATAAAATGGCTGACACCAATGATACAATAGCAAGTGGTAAAATAAAAAACTTGTAACTTAATATCACTCCTGATGAAAATTCCTTGTCCGCTTTTAAGAGAGCCATTTCAAACTTGTTATTTATTTGGGAGATCATGTTCAAAATCATCTGATGAACTCTTTCTTCCTTTACATTTGCCGAACTTTTATCCTCTATTAAGTATGGCGAAATTTTTATAATAAGTTGTAGGTTTACTTCGATAACATGACGTTCACAACAGCTTTTCTTCTGCCATCACATTCATTTTCTTTTATACAAAAATCTCAAACAAAATTTGAAGTCACCCACAGGGCAACATTGTATAATGATTTTTTATCATCTTAATTCTCTAAGAACAAATATGTTGTATTAAATTGCAGTTTGTTGTTTACTTCTATTTCGTGAAATAAAAAACAACAACAAAAAAAAACAAAAAAAAAATATTTCTACAGCTGAATCATAAGTTTTGTCTTTTTTCCTGTTTTGGTTTTATTTTTGTAATTTGCTACCTTATTGTCATAAATATATACGATCTACATGATCTAGACCATAACATTTCATGACAGTATTGTAAGTTTTTGTCTGTTTCAAAACTAAGAATTTTTATAATATTTTAATGGTTATAAACCATCTCGTACGTGGGTAATTAATTAGCTTGTCCATGTTTACTATTTCCTTCTTCTTATGAATGAACTACAACTGTAGTGGACAGTTTTTAATGATTGATTGATTTATCGTTTTACCGATTAATACCGATTAATAGGGAATTCTTTTCATCAGTGTTCATAAGAAATGTAAGCAAGTATGAATCAGTGTTTTCAGATAAATAGAAAGAATACATTTCATTTAATAGATTTTTCTTTCGATAAAAAAAAAGTTTTTTACACATATTCCGGCTTATGGAGTTCAAAAAGTTTTGTTTGAATTGCATTGAAAACCTGAAGGTAAAAACTTTAAATTTTAAAAAAAGAAGTGCCCTTTATCGAATGTTTGAGACATCTTTTTCCACATTCAATGGTTTAATTCGCTGGTTGTATGAATTAATTAGTTCAGCAAGTCGAAAGAAAAACAACTGCGCCGCCATTGTCTATTTTTGTCTCCTTAATATACAAATGTAAATCAAAATCTGTGCTAAACAATTGGATGGGCTTCCCTATCTGAATCAAAATGATCAATTTTCCATCCTAGATTTGATTATATGCCCTCTCCCTGTTGTATAAGGCTGTCCAGCAGGAGCTTTTGTAATTAAGATCTTATACAATCACATCACCATCACTTATCAGAGGCAGCAGATTATCTATCATTCATATTCTTTGCTCATTCCTTTAGCCATTTTTCAAGTACATTTCATTGCATTTTGACGATCAGATATTTGATATCCTTTCTCGTTCAAGACATATGCGCGATTCTCAATATTAGAAAAAGTTTTGGTTTTGATGGAACCTCTTCAACATGTTCTTCTGTGGCTCGATATCTCTTTGTAGCCCTATCAAGTCTTAAGCGAAAGCCTACACTAGTGCTGTTATTTAGTTTTATTTTAAGGGTTTCCATAATCCTCAACATCTTCTCCCTGATTAATCTGGAAGGCTATATGATAATGGGCATCTGTTTGATTAAGGACATTCAATGCCATCTTTGTATTCCCGTCACCATTATTGACATTTATTGCAACGAGCCAATGGACATTGGAAACTGTCAACAATTGTTCCGATAACTTTGAAGTGTCGGTGCCAGTGGTCTTACTTTTGATATTTGTATATAAAATGCAAAGTTTTTGTACTTAATTATAAATTCAAGGCAGGGGATTTATCTTTTTACCACCTCAAGTTATAAAACAGACATGGAAACATGGGTAACAACTTTGAACGGAATTCATCAAAATACCTATGCGCAGGCTGATCAATCATCCAATATTTATTAAGTTAGGTGCGAGCTTTACACCATCGGGTGACAAATATCTCATTTACCTTGAATTTGCTCGGCTCCATACGTTGGTACGCCCCGTGTATTCGGGTGCTACTATCTGATTATAGAGAAAATCCAAGATTCGTTTTGAGGCTGTCAAAATAGTAGAGAAAGTTTTTGGAACATTATACTTTGATTTTTTGATATAGTTGGTACTGAACCCCATGCTGAGTTCTACAGCAGTGATATCCCTAGCGTGCCCTGTTTGTGTTACGACAAACACTCATACACAAAAAAGTGATATTTTTTCATCTCTCTGAGAGAACAAAAACTGTAGGCAGATCAAAACATCATCCATAGATGAAAGAGTGGGAAGTTAGATAATCAGGAAAAAATAATGGAATGTAGAGGTACGACTTTCTGCGTGTCAATAGGTTCATACAAAGTATCATGAAACAAAACAAATAAATCATCGCATAGATCTAGCACACAGAGCATAATCTGAACGTAATTTACCCACTGACAATGGAAAACGGGTCTTTTTAGAGAGAAACAAACTCGTAAAAAAGGTCATTTTTGCCAAATTTGTTTTATTTTGTCGACTTATTTGCCATCGTAAGAAATGGTAGCCATGTTCAATTTTGCAAGTGGCTACCGTTCTGTTTGAGCACTATGGTTTGCTTGCATCATCAACTGCACGGTTTTTACCCCATTTGGATATAATATTCTGCACAATACGAGTTTTGACCCTTTAAAATGCGCATTTTAAGATACAACAAATTAAGTATTTCCTATGGTCTCCGGAGCTAATTAGTACAACGTTCTACTGTAATGTTTGTGCCCAAAAATCCAGCAGCATTTTTATATCCGTGCTGTCATTAAGGTGTTCTTAGTAACATGTGCATTCGCGCTGATTAAGTAGCCGTTATTTTCAATGGGGTACCAGAAATAATAATAGCATTGCAGGTGCACTGTGGTTAAAAGAACTATAAGTTCACATTTCAAAAACCTTTTGTGTCATTCTTCACTGTTGTGTACCTGACACGGAACGACAACTAAGTTATGGCGGATGTTAGCACTCCGAAAAGGTAGGTACATGCTGTTACGTAATTACTGCTGATTTATAAAACATGAAATACATAACACCAGCAGACGGAAACCTCTTGTCGCTACCGTAATATAACTGATGTAAAACACGAACTTCCTTTTACTTTGTTCAGTAACATTGGAAAATTGACCTATTCAGTAAAGAAGGAATCGGGGATTGAGATATAATTCGACTTATTTGTGATTTTATTTAGGTCTCAGAGTACACAGAAGAAGAGTCGGTCGGCCAAAAACGACGAGGAGAACGACAGAACAAGAGAGAGAACAACTGGGATGGACTACATGGGCACAGGCAAAAGTGGCAGCAAGGGAGGCTAAAATGGAGAAAGTATATCTGGTACCCTTTGTACCAATGGACAAGAAGAAGATAGGTGATGTGAGGTGAGATTAACTCTCAAAAGATATTGAGCAAAGTAAAAAGAAAACCGTGTTGAACAGCAGTTATATTGCGACAGCGACAAGAAATCTCCGTCTGCTGGTGTTATGTATTTCCCTGTTTAGCATTATAGATCAATAATATTGACCTTATAGCTGTACCTACCTTTTCGTAGTGTTAACATCCGCCATCTTGGAGTGACGATTCCATATCGGGTTCACGACAATAGTAGTATATATGGGAAAAAATCTGCGGTTTCAAAAAAAAACAAACCGCAGATTTTTTCCCATATTAACTACTACCTACGGGAGTATAGAAAAAAAAAACAAACATGTTATTCACTACAGTTGAGACGGGTAAAACGGGCTAGATTTTTAATGAGGTCTTAGTTCACTCACATTTTTTACGTCGCTTGCGGTTTAAGCATCTCATAAGTAAAACAAAAATCTTAAAATTAGGACTTGGTACATAACACGGGTTATACATAACACTGACGTGTATCTCTGGTTCTATACTTTTGATTCCTATATGTTTCTAGTAAGTCTGACAGGTCGTGACCAGTTACTCTCTCTATAACGAATATATTGCTAAACAACGGCAGTAGAATACCGAAGGAACAAAACACAAGATTACACAAATCAAAGTCCAGAGACAAGGCAAAAGCAAGAACACCAAAAGACGGAAGACCAAAGACACCACATGCCCACAAAACACATGAACGTTACATATACAACACAAAAAACTAAAGCACTAACAGTGTGAACTCTCAATAAACAAGAGTGACATCAGGTGCCCCGGAAGGGTAAGCATGTCCTGCTCTGCACACAGCACCCATCACACGGCCAGTGAGGCATATATTTTGAAAGATCTGTTAGGTTACTGATTGGTTATTGTCATTTTCTAACCCTGAGACAAAACCAGTTGAGAGCATGATACGTGTTACTTCTCTAACCCTCAAACAGTACCAAGGTGAAATTTTGAAAAGCCTTTGTAATCACTTAAGTATTCAAACATGGACAAGGACAAATCCGTACCACAAACATTACTGACGAAGACAAAACTAAAATTTAACAAGACAACACTGAAAACTAAAGCACTGACAGTGTGAACTCCCATAAAAACCAAGAGCGACATCAGGTGGTCCGGAAGGGTAAGCATGTCCTGCTCTGTGCACAGCACCCGTCACACTGTCAGTGGGTCAATTCAGGGTAAAGTCGAAACCGGTAATGTCAAATCAGGGAAGACGAGAATCTAGCTGAAAATGTCAGTTTTTATTTGTGACACTGACATTTCATATCTATCTATGATGTCGTGGTGACGGCCATAGAATTTCTGAAGGGACGAAAGTAACAAAGGCTTAACATATCCCTGACTCAGCAGTTTTTGTGACAGTGCTTTTGCTCTTTCCACAAAGTCACTGTATGTACTGCACGCTCTACAGTAACGAATTAATTGTGAAATATATACTCCATATGCATGGGATGCAGGTATATTGCTGCAGAGAAACGGAAAGTTCACAATTGGAAAGTCAAAATCATCACGTTTGTCATATAATCTAGATTTCAGACGTCCATGTTCGTCAATGTACAACAAAAGGTCAAGGTATGAAGCAGAATCGGGTGTATCGGTTGTCTCTTTAATTTCAAGTTCACTGGGGTAGATACGATGTAAATATTCTTTAAATTTTGGGTTATTAAGAGAAAGTACATCGTCTGTATATCTGAAGCTGAAACTAAAAGTCTGGGCTAGCTGTTTTTGTTTCTGCTGCATCAGCCCTTGCAAAAACTTTGCTTCACACGAAAAAAGGAAAAGGTCAGCCAAAAGTGGCGCACAATCTGTTCCCATAGGAATCCCGACCGTCTGTTGAAAAACACGGCCTCCACATTCAACAAAAATGCTGTCGATAAAAAATTCAAGCATCCCAATCACGCCACTCTCACTGCACTTCTTGTTTGACTCAGTGTGGCTCTCCACAAAACATGTTCCATCTTCCCCCACCACCAGACAGGAACACCCGCGTTCTCCGGTTTTTGTACAGAAACATTGATGTATCAGATCGGAAATCACTGTTTTAAGTTTACCATGGGGAAGAGTTGTACAAAGGGCAGAAAAATCTAAAAGGATAATATAAATATACGATTTCCCCTTGAATATCAAGTATTTCGTAAAAACCATACACCTTTGTTTTTATTTTTCTTAGATTGGTCAAATCATATGCAAGCATTTTTTTTTTACCTGATTTTTATTATAAAAGTCAAACATTATTACTTACCACAACGGTTATGCACCCTCCTACTTGAAATACACTCATGGTTTTTTTATCTAATAAATATTCGGGTTATAAAAAATGACAACGATTCCCGTATATTTTTTCTGAAAAGTCTAATACGAACAATTTTAGAACAATACAAGGAGCAAGAAATATGCCGAGTGATTTTTTCCGTTTACTCATCGTGGGGCCAAGTGGGCCTGGTAAAACAAATTTACTAATGCACCTTTTATTTAAACCCTTATTGTATTACGACAAAATTATTCTTTACGCAAAAAATTTGGAGCAGCATTATTACAAGGAACTAATTCGAAGATTCGAGGAAATAGCGGAAAAACTAGGTTTGTCTCTGGAAGATTTATTACAACTATCTAATGATAAAGTTGAAGACATCGACTGCGAGGACGAAGTATCTGATGACAAACAAAAAATCGTAATTTTTGACGACTATATTTGTTCACAACAAGATCAATCTTCTATTGTGAAATACTTTATAGGCGGAAGGCACAAGAAAATGACCGTAATTTATTTGAGTCAGTCCTATTTTCGGATACCCAAAGACTGTCGTCTGAATTGTAATTTCTACGTAGTGTATAATTTTCCGAGTAAAAAGGAGAGTGATCTTATATCTTCAGAACTTCAGGTCTCAAAAAACCGCTTGTTTTAACTACTAAAAATAAATATTCTTTTCTGTATCTTAACTTACCAGACAAGAAAATATTTCATTGTTTTGATCGGGAAATACAATCTTAATTTGTTAAAATCTATTTAATCTCCTTTTTGTACCCCTAATAGGTAATCGATACACCTCAGTGAGAATTTTGCAGTGCGACAAAATCAATACGACGTCAAGCTGTTGCCAAGTTATCAAGTAAATTTCCATTCATATCTACAACGTACATTGTTAGCTAAACAACGAGGTAAGTTATATCTCATATATTTTTTGTATTTGTGTTTACCATTAAGCGGTATAATTTGTTTTTAATATAATGCATGAACTAAATTTCTTACGGTATGTTATTTCAGATTTGTTACAATGAACAAAACAGAATTTACTGAGATGAAAACCCAGTGGGAGATGTTAAAAACAGCACTTACTCAACCATCACCTGACGGACAGATAATTATGACCCACTTTCACACGATTTCGAAGATTTTAGAACAAGCCGAAACTAAAACCAGTACAAAAAACCGTTATCAGAGGAAAAAGAAAAGAAAATGAAAAAAAAAAATAATGGATAGTTACAATACAAACAGTGATATTATTAATCAGGATATAAAAAAGAGCAACCGGGAAGAATGTTTGCAAGCTCTGAATATTCTCGAAAGAAATGTAAAAACTGCTAATCGCGCCGCACTTTTTTATTACGCCAAGGAAGGATATGTTTTATTCTATTTGCACAGGTTAGACAGAAATTATATTCAGTTTTTAGACCAGGCTGGACTAAAGTTTTCTCGGAGTTACTGCTCTTCTTTAATTTTCTTTTACAAACTTGTGGAGGAATTTCCCGGACTTGCAAAATGCGCTTGTTCTTTCAGGGACGTAAGAAGTAATTTTAGTTTAGTTGAAAAAAATTTGCAATGACTTAAAAAATGAAGGTTTTTGGTAGCTGTCTATTTTGTTCTATTAATAAAGATTTATCATTTTTCTGTTTTGATAATTGTTGTTTGACAAATTTACCTTTTGCTTATGTCTATTTTTATGTTTACGTCACAGGTTTATGTGGACTGTCTATCGTATGGTAGACATTGTGTATACGTCATGGATTTATGTGGACTGTCTACC
>MJUU01005905.1:99459-109476 GCA_002080025.1 Modiolus philippinarum | reverse complement strand
TTTTCTTTCTTATATAAAAATGATAGAGTTTATAAGCAGTGTCTTAAACAGGTTAAACAAGAGTCTTGAGCGTTGGAAAAAGAGTAAAACCTATAAGGTTTTTGTTTTACTTATGAGATGCTTAAACCGCAAGCGACGTAAAAAATTTGAGTGAACTAAGACCTCATTAAAAATCTAGCCCGTTTTACCCGTCTCAACTGTAGTGAATAACATGTTTGTTTTTTTTCTATAGTCCCGTAGGTAGTAGTTAATATGGGAAAAAATCTGCGGTTTAAAAAAAAAACGTTTTTTTGTTTGTTTTTTTTTTGAAACCGCAGATTTTTTCCCATATATACTACTGACAATGTTCTTAAAATTTACAAAATAATAATTCATTGTGATAAAAAAGTTTTTACAGGCATAACAAAAACAATTGATAATAAATTACAAAACAGCCAAATTTAATACGCATTTTCAATTTGAAGCAGCCGTCACACGACGGTTCTTACATTTGTTTGTTAACTGTGTACCACATAACATGCAGTGTCAGTGGTTTTTGAAGGACGGAATAGGTAGGTCTGTATCATAAATGTTTTGAGGCACAAGATAGTTTTCAGAAGCTCTTCTGAGTTCAGTTTATTATTAAGCTTGATGAAATAGAGCTCTAATGATATTGGTCATGTAAATAATAGGAAATTTCAAGTCATTGTTCGCTTCTTATCATACAGGATGCGTGAAAAGGTCTTAAATGTGAAGAGAAAACTGACAGGGGATCCGGAAAAAATATTTATTACAGAAAATTTAATCGAAAACAGAACTGAATTAAGTAGGGCTTTGTCAGACTTCCAAATTTAAAAAGGGTAGCAGCATTCTATACTCACTGTGCTAGAAAAGATGCAAAACAAACTGAGTATAGTAAGTAGGAACCGAACCGTCGGTCAAAAGAACGAACAATCCATGTACAAAGGCAACATCAAAAACACAAAAAAGGAAACCACTTGAGAACGGGACAAATAAAGAAAAATTAAGACACACATACAGATGAACAACACGGACCCAATAAAACCATGGGTGAGATCAGTTGTACCGGTACAGTAAGCATCTCCTGCTTCTTTTTAGACATTAACCGTGTTGAACATGTCAATTCCGGTAGTAAAGTTAAGTCCAATAGAGGAAAAACAAATTTAAGTTGTAGAGGGAAAGATATGAGAAACAGATATCCCATAGCGATTCACACGATCGTGATGTCGACCGTAAAACTTCTGTAGTGATGACTTTAAATTTTTGGTAACGTACCCTTGCTTAATTACTCTATTTGTAAGCAACCGAGCTCTATCAAGGAAGACANTGTATCGACCACAAGCCCTTGAGTAGCGAATGAGTTGTAAGATGTAAACTCCACATGCTGGTGCTTTTGGAATGTTGCTGCAAAGAAAACGGAAGTTGACTATTGGAAATGTGAAGTCATCGCGTTTGCAATACAGCCTAGATAGTAGGAGTATTAATTACATTCCACAATGAAATAAGAGCATTCTTCTGTAATAGACATGATGAGGAAGAAGACAAAATAGTAAAGCAGAATTGGCTATTCTGTCTGATTATAATAAACAATAATAATTCCTTTGTCTGATCAGTTGCTGTTGTATATTTCGTATTTGCAATGAACTTGTTGTTACAGTAAACTTCATGCTATTTTTGCTCACCTTTTTTTCAAAAAGAAAATTAACTATATTTTACATTTGTTTATGTGTAGTTTAAATGGTAAGTTTGAGCATGTCTGGACAGCTTCAAATAAGTGTCATATGATGTTGCTGTCATGTTTTCCTCAAATTACATATTCGTAGCTGTTCTATACCAGTTAAAAAAAATGGATATCATTACAATAAAATTCACCAGTAGCATAATTGCAACATTTGTCAGTAGAGACGGTATTGTGAGACATGTATATTTATGTTCATTTATGTAAAAAAGCGTTTTGTTTTTTTGTTATTTTATATTTATTACAATTGTTTACGAACAAAAGTCAGCTGATTGAACTATTTTTGCTGATGCCTGTGTCACACTACACCAAGATCATGAAGACTTTACCACAACCTGCAAGATTTAACGGTCGTGGAAAGGTCATGGTACATTCGGCAAAATTCCGACATTTCCACAATGTTACTACGACCATACTATGATCATACCACGATGACACTACGAAACAACTACTGTCTAATTTCAACTAAGCCACGACTTCACTACGATCATCAAGTCATAACTGTGACCTAACCACGACTATCCTGAACCCATGACGACCTTACTACGCTCCCGTCACGATGAAACCACGATTCAATCACGACCTTACTAGTGCCTACTGCGATTCTACGACGATGTTATAACGATCTTTACCCCATTTGTTATAAACACTATGCAACATATGACTTATTAATTATCCTGAGTATCCACATCCCACTCATATCATGAAAACCTTTGAGAGGACGTTGTAAGGGAGAGGCATTTCAACGAAAATTTTGCAGTAATAGCCCAGAAAGTGATCGCGGTGTACTGCGTTCTTCGTTTTTTAGTTGTAAATGGAAATAATTCATTGATCTTTGTTTCAAAATGCCCACTTATCCCCTACAAGGCTGATGACATTAAAGCAGACTATGAAATACAAAACTAATTCCCCCAAAACATAATGCAATAAATTGATGTTGTCTGGCAGTCAAGTTTTCTCACCATGAAAGATGGTTGCTTGATCAATGGGGGTGATATAATGCATATTAGAAACGTCTGCAAACAATGTCTTGGCTTCGCATCCCTATTTTTACAGTCAAATGCTCATGAGAATTGCGGCAGATTTAAATATTCTCTGGTATTTGAAAGTCGATATTACATCCTACCTACTATACAGTTATTGCGTCATCGCGGTAAAGTCGTGATAAGATCGTCATGAATTCGTACTTAGGTCTCTTATATCGTAGTTCAATCGTTATTTGGTCGTGGTACAACGTTGAACAGTTTTAGTATAATCAGAATGGTCGTAACGAAATCGTAGTAGCACCGTACTGTGATCGCAGCTAAGTCTTCGTCATTGGCATTTCAGGATGTTACGATGTTACTACGATCATGAAGACTTTTCCACGATCTTTCCACGACCGCGATTTTTTTTAGCATGTTAAAAATTGTTCCACGATCATAAAGATCTTTCTGCGATCCTACTGCGACCTTAACATGATCGCCCCGATCGTACCACGATCCTAATTTTTTCTCTGCCGTAGTGTGATCTTGACTTACCTGGAATTTTGATATAATATGTTCCAATGTAACTTACAATATGTGTGAATTAAAATTGTACAATAAAATATCAAACCGCGCATGTGCAAGTCACGTGATCAAGTGATTTTACCATAACATTTTTAATACAATAAATACAATGCAAAAAGAATATAGATTGGCACGGTGCCAAAACAATAATGAACATCATAAATACCAAATCTACAACTAGCAAAACTATTCGTTTTATTTTAATCATCGGGCTACACAAAGATTGCACGGATATTAAAATTGAACAAATTCTCTTTTCAGGGCATTAACGCATAAAAGTCAACACTTCCGACTGGGAAATTCCTAAAATGGGGCAAACTTAAGAAATTGCGATTACAGATTGGTCGAAATACTTTTTTTTTATTTTACTCAAGTCTTGTAGTAATGTATATTCCAAAAAAAAATCCAGTATAAACCTCTTTGAAGAACAATAGCCACTAATTCATTCTTATATAGAATTAAGCTGGTAAATAGCTGTTTATGTACTTTTTGTAGAATACATGAAGAGAAACTGGAACATTTAATTTTTGATTGTCCACTGATATCAGATGTGTGGGAAGAACTGTGTAGATTATTAAGACTACAATTTTACGATTTTCCCTAGAAAAATATCAAATATTATTTGGACACACAATTATAGCTTTAAGTATGAGTGAGACTTGTATATCGCTTGATATCAATTCGAATTATTTAATCACACAATATAATAAACGAGCTTCAGTGAGTTTATCATTATTTGTGATTTATTAGTGAGAGTTGATAGTAAGCGATATACAAGCATCAAGAGTTGTCAAACCTATTTCTCTTATGATAAATTCAGTTTTAAAAAAAATTCTGCTATGTTCTCCCCTTGATGTTAATTTCGGAGAATTTAATTTGTAGTGTTTTTGAGTACATTGAATATTGATAAAAACTTAACCGTTTAATACATGTAAAGGTTGACAATCACTGTTATCCTATATAAAGTAGAAACTATTAATAAACAACGGTAAGTGTTGTAGATGTAGGTACTTTGTTGCACCATTATTAACAATGAAGGGATATGGAGTAAATGCAAATGAGATAAATTCTCTTCAAATACATGGTAACACAGCTATGGAACAGCGCTTTTATTGTTGTTCTTCATCTTGAAGTCACCATGAGGCCTTCAACAATGAGCATTACTCATACCTCATAACAAGTTCAAAACGGCCCCTAGCACCGGTTTGAGCGGTATGCATGGCTAATTGCTGAGCTACGCTACATCCATGTCTTTTTCTCCTTTGATCCATGGATGCGGGATCGTCAACAAACATAAACTTAACTGGCAAAGTGTTCTTACAATCGTTGTCATCAATTTCCCGACAAAAAGACTAGTAGAGGACGATCACAACATTTAAACAACCACAGGGCACTCATCGAGCCAATTGTAAGAAAATTTGGCATAAAATCATGAGACGTTGGCACAATAAACAGGTGGTCAGAAAAACAAGTTTGAATTACAAAAAAATTAAAAAGCCAAAATTTGAAAGAATGATAGTGCATTCATATGAGAAATTCTCTCAAAAACAAGTACACTGTAACTGTAATGTATATAGAGAATACATCTCTCTCACGGGGAATCTTTTTACGGACTCCACACTGCAGGAGAGACAAACTCCTGTCTCAAATTAACAATGAAGGGATATGGAGTAAATGCAAATGAGACAAAATCTCTTCAAATACATGGTAACACAACAATGGAACAACGCTTTTATTGTTGTTCTTCATCTTGAAGTCACCATGAGGCCTTCAACAATGAGCATTACTCATACCTACATAAGCACATGTACAGAACAATCAATAGCAAGGACAAGCACGTGGTGCCGAGCTGGTGACAAACCTAGGTATCCTTTCAGAGGATCAGTTGAATTGTAGTGTTTTAAGCATTTCTGAAAAAAATTCTTTACTGCATTTCAGAAAAATGAAAATGTTTACGAATTATCTATAATAAATGCAGTGATTTCACTGTATTTGTGGTCACTGATGTCGATGTCAGTTTCCACGCGTCAATTATTTCGATAAACATAACATCAACACAGAATCAATCATTGAATAGGAAACTTATTTTTAGCAATAAAGCAATTTAATCTGCTGAAGTGAAATATCCAGGTATCCTGCAATATGATTGGTTACCTTGACAGGGGATATGAGACCGTATCCCCATGGTAGCCAAATTACAATTTTTGAATGATTCTAAAATAAAAGTTTTAACACGTCTAGAAGAATATAATACTTATTCGGGCTTCACAGGGGATACGGGTTCATATTCCCTGTATGACGGCTCAGGGGATATAAAACATAGACAGATAATATGAACTCGTATCCCCTGGGAAGATTCCCGAATGACATATATTTCAAGTGTCAAAAACATATTCAACTGTTTTTGGAGAAAGAATTACTATGTGTATACACACGAAGCCTTTTTTTTTATTTCTTCTCCTGTTCCCATACCCATACAATCAAAAAATAAAGCAGACGACACAATGAAATGAACATGGAATTAAAAAAACAAAAGAATTTCCATGACGTGGTTTTGATCCAATTAATGTGTGACCTTTAGAGAAACCAATTAAAACATAAAATGCCCACCCTCACTATTTTATAATGCCAAGATGTCTTACAATCATCGTCTCGATGAGTGCCCTGTGTTTGTCTGTATGTTGTAATCGTTTACTAGCTTGGGACATTAGTGCTTTTGTCGGGAAACGGATGACAGTGGTTGTTGGAGCACTTTGCCAGTTTTCTAAATGTTTGTTGACAACCCCTCATCCATGACCAGGAAAAACAGGGATGTAGCGTTGTTCGATAATTAGCAAAAAAATTCCGCTCAAACCGGTTCTAGGGGCCGTCTTGAACTTACTATGAGGTATAAACAAAGCTAATTGTTGAAGGCCTCATGGTGACGTCAAGATGAAGAACAACAATAAAAGCGTTGTTCCTTCGCTAGTTTTACCATGAATTTGTAGAGACTAAGTCTCAAGTACATGTACTCCATATCCTTTCTATCTAATGTGAAAGGCCAATGGAATGATAGCATAAAAGTTTTCACTAAAAGATAAGTTTTGAGTAGCTTTAATTTACGAAAATTATTTAATCACGTAAGAAATAGATATTGCTGCCACATCATCAGAGAATATGTTTTTAAATCTGGTATTTATTATTTCAAAAATTATATATTTTATAAATGTAAGTGAAATAGTATAATACAAATATACATGTAAGGGGATTTATTTGTAAAATTATGAGGTATCAGTCTCTTGAGGAATATGTTGCAAAGAAGAGTAATTGTTTCGTTTCATATAGAAAGTTTTGGGCTCCAAAAAAATCAAATTTTACTTAACCTAGCTAGAATAATGCATTTTTTTCCTTTCATTACGGTATGAATTTAGAGCAACATGCAACAATTTAAATATTATGAAATAAACAAGCTGTACATGATGTTTATACCAAGTATGTAAATATACATGTGTATGAGTATGAAAGAGTTTTAGCATTAAGATTATTATCGAGATATAATTCTTTAAAAATAAAGAATATTGTATATGGTCAGTTTTGTTCAATTGAATCCGCAGGATATTTCACGAAAGGATATGGTTTAAATGAACATGATACCATAACACATATGTTAACTCCAACTGCAATTATTTGAAAGAGATGTATAGCCATTTCGGAAATTAATTCCTCATCAGCAGCACTAGAACCCAAACAAAGGAAATTAATAATTTCATAAAAATGTTTAAAATGCATAAAACCAAACGAAATCCGAATAATCAATTATATCAAATATAGCCAAGGACAAAACTACGATGGAGGGAGTTAATCCTTAGGTTTTAGAATTTACATAAATTTGGACAATTAGTAATTGAACAAAGTGTATGAGATATTATCTCATGTACAAGTACACCATATCTAAGAAAAATAAAGAGCATACATCTCTACCACGGGGAATTGAAATAAAAGACAAACTCCTGTATTAAATATTTCACGAAAGGATATGGAGTAAATGAACATGAGACCATAACACATACTTAACTCCAACTGCAATAATTTGAATGAGCTGTATGGCCATTTCGGAAATTAAATCCTCATCAGCAGCACTAGAACCCAAACAAAGGAAATTCATAATTTCAAAAAATGTTTAAAATTCATAAAACCAAACGAAATCCGAATAATCAGTTATATCAAATATAGCCAAGGACAAATCTACGATGGAGGGAGTTAATCCTTAGGTTTTAGAATTTACATAAATTTGGATAATTAGTTATTGAACAATAGTCTATCAGCCTAATACAAAAAGGTCTCTAATTTCAAAGTTTGTATGATACCCTGGTAGACAACATTTTCTTTCTATTTATCAATAGTTAAAGGTTTGAACTAAAAGTTTTGATTTGTTATACTTGAATTTTCATGCCGGAAAGTAGTAAAACAATGAGTTTTTATAAGCTCCTCCATTTAGTCAGGAGCTGTTACCTTGTTACGAATTCCATATTTGGTTCGACTTCAGACGTTTGATTAATAATATCTTAATATTATTGTAAATAAAGGACAGGAGCAAGAAAATAACATGTTTATAGTGGTTATGTACCAATTATTTTCAATCAAATATCAATATAAAACATCGCTAATTATAACGACAAAATACGACTATTTTCATGGACTTTTTATTTACCATTATGAATTCTGGTCTAATATACACATCAAATGTCAAAATATAAGATATACTATACTTACACATTTTATAATAATTTTCATTGCATCAGAGAAAATAATATTTAGCTATTCAGGATTTAAAAAAATAGATCAATTCGGAACTTTGATTTTACTCCGATACAAACATGTCAATAGAAATAAATTGCTAAATATAGAATATAAGTCTTACTTGTTCAATCGTAATTACTATCTTATATCTAATCCTACACATTGGCTGGGGATTCTGAATCCCCATTTGTGAAGAGAATCACGTGATTGAACGAATCACGTGATTTAATTCTTTTAACAGACAAAATGGCGATTGGAAACGAAGCGACAGTAAACTGTTATAAAGGGTACATTTGTATATTTATAAATTCCAAGATAAGATTATTTCAATATCTCAAAGATATAAAAAAAAAGGTAAGATTATTTCAATATCTCAACGATATTAGTAACCGTTGGAAGAATCTGGGAAAGAAGATTAATGCGGGGGTTAATGCTCCAAAAATTTTTAACACGATCGGGAAGTAATCAAAATATATGTCGACACAATCTCTGAAAATATCACTTGGCAGTATGATTCGCCTGTTCGTGATATAAACGTTAAAACTTTTATGATTTTTTCAACTGGTTAGTTTGAAAAAATATTTATTCACATTCTTTGTATTTAGTTGCTTGTATGTTTGTTTAATTAGATTATTTTGTTGACCGGTATGGCTTACTATGGACATATTACATTTATATTAAAGGGCCTGTGATACTCGTCTATTGTTAAAGGTGTGTTCGATTGTTTGCTATTTTAGTTACAATTTTTTTCTAAGTATCTATTTTTGTACTTTAATTTTCTTTTCTTATATTTTTTTTGGTTGATAAAAGCTTTTCTTTTACAGGTAAATCAAAAATAAATTCTTTGAAAAGTAAATCAAAAGAACTTGAATTCTTTTAATTCTTTGAAAAGTAAATAAAAAAGAATTCTTTAGATTGGAATAACTGAATGTTTATGTCAAAAGACTGGTGAAGCGGGAGATTTGGTGAATATTTCTGACAAGACTTGTGCAACATTTAGAAAAGTTTCGGAGAAGAGACATGATTCCAATTCATGATTTTATGAGAGATTTTTGGAGAAATTGTCCCAAAGGGGGGTATCAGAGGAAATGCTATCTAATATATACAAGTAAACATAATCTCCAGTTTCCACTCAAGAGAAAAACTGATATCACATAACTGATAATCTGTATCTAAGACACTCTTCTAGTTAATCAGTTATGGTTGCAAAACAAACTGTTCTACACGAAGATATTCTTGCGTACCACAAAGCATGGCATGTACTGATGGTTGCAAATGTTTTCTACAGTGTCAAAATAGCAGTACTAGAGCATCATTTAACGAATCTGAGGACGATAGTGACAACGATGAATAAATATCTGATTTATTCAGTTAATTTGAATTGACAAACAGAATGTTTTTTAATAAGACTGTCTTATATCGCGTCTATAAAAATCGGTATAGGAATCAGACAGGATACACCTGTCTAACTCTACGTATATTTGAGCTTTATCATAATTTAAGCTTCCATGCGTTGTGGTTGTCTAGAACTAGTTCTAGAACTGTTCTAGAACAGTTCTAAGTTAATTTAGAGCAGTCATTAGGAGAGTTCTAAGTTAACTTTGTGAGAGGTTATGACTGCACCCAACTGTAATATCTCATAATTATGATGTTTTTTATCTCATTATTAAGACTTAATATCTCATAATGATGACATCTTTTATCTCATTATTATGACTTATTATCTTATAATGATGACATAATATTATGAATTATAAGATGCTATCTCATTATTATAATTTCGAGATATTTTGTCTTCATGTGGCATCAATACGCGTCTGTAGTTATGTGTACAGTATGTATGTTGTATGGTCTCTAAGTTTTTGTTGGTATGTATGGAGGATGCGAGTTATTTGTCTCATTTTGTAATTGTATTGTGATATCATCTTTGTCTGGATAATTGTAGAAAAG
>MJUU01005905.1:81615-99137 GCA_002080025.1 Modiolus philippinarum | reverse complement strand
TCAACGATATTAGTAACCGTTGGAAGAATCTGGGAAAGAAGATTAATGCGGGGGTTAATGCTACAAACAAAATTTTTAATACGATCGGGAAGTAATCAAAATATATGTCGACACAATCTCTGAAAATATCACTTGGCAGTATGATTCGCCTGTTTGTGATATAAACGTTAAAACTTTTATGATTTTTTTCAACTGGTTAGTTTGAAAAAATATTTATTCACATTCTTTGTATTTAGTTGCTTGTATGTTTGTTTAATAAGATTATTTTGTTGACCGGCATGGCTTACTATGGACATATTACATTTATATTAAAGGGCCTGTGATACTCGTCTATTGTTAAAGGTGTGTTCGATTGTTTGCTATTTTAGTTACAATTTTTTTCTAAGTATCTATTTTTGTACTTTAATTTTCTTTTCTTATATTTTTTTTTTTTTGGTTGATAAAAGCTTTTCTTTTACAGGTAAATCAAAAATAAATTCTTTGAAAAGTAAATCAAAAGAACTTGAATTCTTTGAATTCTTTGAAAAGTAAATAAAAAAGAATTCTTTAGATTGGAATAACTGAATGTTTATGTCAAAAGACTGGTGAAGCGGGAGATTTGGTGAAATTTTCTGACAAGACTTGTGCAACATTTAGAAAAGTTTCGGAGAAGAGACATGATTCCAATTCATGATTTAATGAGAGATTTTTGGAGAAATTGTCCCAAAGGGGGGTATCAGAGGAAATGCTATCTAATATATACAAGTAAACATAATCTCCAGTTTCCACTCAAGAGAAAAACTTATATCACATAACTGATAATCTGTATCTAAGACACTCTTCTAGTTAATCAGTTATGGTTGCAAAACAAACTGTTCTACACGAAGATATTCTTGCGTACCACAAAGCATGGCATGTACTGATGGTTGCAAATGTTTTCTACAGTGTCAAAATAGCAGTACTAGAGCATCATTTAACGAATCTGAGGACGATAGTGACAACGATGAATAAATATCTGATTTATTCAGTTAATTTGAATTGACAAACAGAATGTTTTTTTAATAATACTGTCTTATATCGCGTCTATAAAAATCGGTATAGGAATCAGACAGGATACACCTGTCTAACTCTACGTATATTTGAGCTTTATCATAATTTAAGCTTCCATGCGTTGTGGTTGTCTCTCGTTCTTGTTTTGTCTTGTTTTTTTCTGTGCTCCTGTGTTTGCCATATTATCTATGTACTTTGATTTTTATGATCATCACTTTCATTGTTCCTTCGGTATTCTACTGCTGTTGTTTTAAATATCTCACTTCATTGTCTTTACATTACTTTCAGTGTTTCATTTGTTCTTATTATTAATCATTATTAATCAAATGGCAATTGAATGCAAGTTTGTTTGCGACTAAAAAAGTATAATCTACAGCAAAGAATTTGAAATATTTCTTTGGTAAACTGTTATGAAGGGAGGCGAATTCATCACACATGAAGAAAAAAAAATCTCGTAATTAAGAGGTAATATCTCATATGAGATATTATTTCATAATTATGAGATTTATAAGATATTATTTCATAATTATATGGCTTATTAACTCAAAATTATGAGATACTTTCTCGTAATTATGAAATAAGATCTCATAATTATGAACAAGTATCTCATAAAATTATGCGATAACATCTCATGATTTCAAGATAATTATCTCACTATGAGATACAGTTGGGTGCAGTCTTAACCTCTCATCAAATAATTCTAAGTTAACTTGAAGTTAACTTAGAGCAGACGTAGAACAGTTCTAGAAACGGTCATAAAACGGTCATTTTCTAAGTTAACTTAGAACAGTTCTAAAAGCAGTCATAAATTAGAGCAGTTCTAAATGTGGTCATAAAAACGGTCATTTTCTAAGTTAACTTAGAACAGTTCTAAAAGCAGTCATACGGAAGACCATGACTGCTTTTAGAACAGGTAATGACCATTTTTAGAACAGTTCTACTCGATGACTGCTTTTAGAACAGTTCTACTCTATGACTGCTTTTAGAACAGTTCTTGACAATGACTGCTTTTAGAACACTTTTCTAGAGTAGTTCTAGAACTGTTCTAGAACAGTTCTAAGTTAACTTAGAGCAGTCATTAGGACAGTTCTAAGTTAACTTTGTGAGAGGTTATGACTGCACCCAACTGTAATATCTCAAAATTATGATGTTTTTTATCTCATTATTAAGACTTAATATCTCATAATGATGACATCTTTTATCTCATTATTATGACTTATTATCTTATAATGATGACAAAATATTATGAATTATAAGATGCTATCTCATTATTATAATTTCGAGATATTTTGTCTTCATGTGGCATCAATACGCGTCTGTAGTTATGTGTACAGTATGTATGTTGTATGGTCTCTAAGTTTTTGTTGGTATGTATGGAGGATGCGAGTTATTTGTCTCATTTTGTAATTGTATTGTGATATCATCTTTGTCTGGATAATTGTAGAAAAGGAAGCTGATTTGGTTTTATATGTCTGCATAAAATCTAAAACACCAACCGCCAAGAAGGCGTTCCCAAGGCGTAACAAAACATGACATTTGAATTGACTGAAGTTATTCCCCTTGTTTAAGTCAGCTTGTCAGGTTTCTATGGCAGTGAACGTTTTTCTTACGTGATGAGTAATTTCAAGCAACATATCTAAATGAGGGTAGACTGATCTTTAAAGTAACAAATGCGATCCTTTAAGGCTCTTGTTGATAGTTAGGTGCCCTTTAAGAGCCCTTGTTGTACCTATTTTCGGCAGAGTCCGTGGAGTTAAACATCCGAAAAATTAAAGATCTAGTATAACTGAAGAGATTTAGAAAAAAAAATTGCTGTCTACCGGGGTATCAAGCAAAATTTTTTTTCAGGAGCTAGCTGATAGACTACAAAGTGTACACATGAGATATTGTGAACAGTGTACATATGAGAAATCTTAGTAGAGAGTAATGTAAAATCCCGACTATTTAAAGCAAATAAAAAATATAAAACAAAAATCTACAAGTACCAAAACGATTCGTTTTATTTCAATTATTTTGACTATACAAATAAAAAACAAATGTTACAATTGAACAAATAACAAAATACCGAGGTTACTGTAAATTAAGGTTCTGCATATGCACATTTCGACAATTTATGTCTCATCAGTGCAGATAATAATCAAAGCATTTGGAAATCCATGAACCGAAATATGTGTAAATATTGTTTTTTTAATGGGCATATCAATACCAATGTGATGATTAAAAATCATTTAGTTTTGCCAGTTGTAGATTTTGTACATAGTTTTTCATTTACATAAATTTTTGGCCTTTAAATTGAAAGGTATATATTCCCAGTGTAATACCAATAAATAACAATTTAGAAAAATTCAATTCCTGCAATACCCTTAAAATCCTACAATTCCAAATTTTCGTTTATGTTAAAAAACGCAAAACAGGTCATCACGGGGAACAACGACGTATCTTATACGTCAATGGAAAGAAAGTTTGTGTTTTAATCTGGTAGCTGGTGTCAAGGGAGGTGGGAAATGGGAGGTGGACGAACAGAAGTGCATAGTTTGGATGAATAGATGCAAGTATGAATCTTGACAAGATACCTGCTATCAGGTAACGGATGAACAAACTAAATATTTAAACATTTAGCATTTTATTTAAAATATATACATAAAAGCTAAATAAAGTCAGTTAAAAAATTAAAGAAAATGTTAGAAAAAATTTCAAGAAAGAAATAGCATTTTAAACGACCAGAAAGTGTATATCGTGTAGTGATAACAAAAAGTTGATAAGTCATATCATAAAATCAAAATTGCTAAATGCCAAAAAATTTATTTAAATGCATCGTTTATGAGTTGTCGAAATGCGCATATGCAGAAAATAAATTTATAGTAACCGGTATTTTGTTATTTATTACCATTGGGTTGATGCATCTGTTGGTCCCCGAAGGTATTCACCAACCCAGTAGTCATTACTTCGATGCTGGCCCGAAAACCAATTTTATTGAAACGTGCAAAATCTAAATTTCACAAATTTTGCTTAAAACTAAGGAGTATCTCCCTAATGCATAGTTCTGTCCTTAGCTGATTTTGGCTTTTCTTTTTAGATTCTTTTGGTAATTTGTTCTCTATCAGCTTCTACACGTTTTTCGATTATGGATTTCCAAATATTTTGGTTTGATCTGCACTGATGATACTTGAGTTGTCGAAATGCCCATATGCAGAAGTAGTGGAAAAAACCAGGGGTCTAGCCATTTCCGGTCAATGTTATTCCTATGGGGAATACAACGCCTCCCAAACAGTTGTGAGGCGCTTAGTTGTGACGTCATTTAGTAAATTAATTAGATTAATTAGGTGTATGTGCATGATGCATCAATATTGCATTTTAATTGGTGTGTGTATTTATTATGTTTTCGTATGTAAACAAATCGTTTGGTATCCCCCTATTTACCTACATTTATTATTGTCAGTTTGTCATTTTACTGTCCACACAGTACCTGTGTGTTTACCTGTAATGTTAGCATGTTTGTACTTGTTTCATCACTGAGGCACGGCGTGTGCTTTCTTATCGTGTCACAACATGCATTAATACATATGATAGAACTATTTCTAGAATTTTATCCAACATTTTGAAAAAAAAGTTTGTTGAATCTGGCATGTATATGTATCTGTTTCCATTCATAATCACTGATGCATGGGTAAATATTTCCTTGTGATGTGTCATAACATGTCTGTAAATAAACAAAATATCACGTTTCAACCCCTTTCCTTTTTCTTACCGTATATTAATACAGCACAATTTGCAAATTTCAATTATATTTAATAATAATCCAAATAAAAATGAATCCGACATTAATATGAAATAGTGTGCAAATTCTCCGATGAATAACGAAAAACACATGTTCAGTATGGAGACTATGACTTACTCGTCATGACAATCAATCACATGGTTAACAAAGCAAAGGCTGTTAAAAAAAAGCGCAGAAATGGATTCTTTTATTATACCTGTACTATATAGAAATTTAAGGTTGTCACAAAATGTGGTCACATTACAAAATTTGGATAAAGATTGCTTTTTTTTTACTTTTTGGGATTTAATATTTTTTTAAAATTCAAAAAATAGACGGTTTAATTCTTTCAAATTCGGAGTTGAAATGATTTTTGAAAGACATCAGTTATGCGCCAAAGGAATATGAAATCAAAAGATTGATCCTTCATCGATTGTTTTCGTTTGTAAACAAATCGTTTCGTACCCCTCCCCCATTAATGCCTTAATTTTTATGTTTGTCTTCGTTTAATATTTATTAGGATTGCTGAATTGGGTATGTATATATTTCAGTGTATAAATAATCTTCTTTTCATAAAATCATTGATAACAAGAACTTCTACCATTCGCATAATTTATTATCTCAGTAACATTAGACAGGCATAGGTCACGAAACCATCCTACGCTGTCTTTACAATTGACTTCAAAAATATCCATAACTAATTATACATCTAGATAAAAGAAAATAGTATACAATTACCACCCTAGATAGTGTGTGACCCAGCAATTTCTCTCCCCGAGATATTAAGGTCACCCGAGAGCTTGCTCGAGGGTGACCTAGATTTCGAGGGGAGAGAAACCGCTGAGTCACACACTATCTAGGGTGGTAACTGTTATATTATATCGAATTTTCTTGTTCACCGGTTGACCTTCCTATGTGACCCAACGCTAGGCGGTTGACCCAGCGAAATCTCAAATGTCATGTGACACGATTTGAACAAATCAGATTATAGATATTTAAATGAGTATATAATATGAGTCATCTACCACCCGACAGTATCTTCATCCTCACGAAAGGGCCAACAGTATGCTATCTTTCGTGCAGGGGCGTGAACTGCCGAGACCTGAAGCAAGCCTTTCCAGGATAGTTCACTATCTTAGAAATAAAAAGAATTAAGATTATTGACATCGCGAGCGGGTATCCATGAGTTGAATTTCTTCGGCCAATGCAACCATTTTACATAACATTTGTAAAGTCCCTTGCCTCTTGTTCATAATATTTTCTTCACTTTATATGTAATGTCTATATATCTGATTCATCTTCTGTGTTTTCATCCGTGATTTCAAAGTAATCATCGTCGAACAAGTCTCCAAGACGAGTACGAGTTTTTAGCAGTACTCGTTTTATAGCTTTGTCTTCTTTAACATCATCATCATTTACTAATGACTGAATTTTATGGACTATCTGTTCATGTACTTCACTGTCTTCAAGGTATATTGCTAACTTTAGATATGTCGTGTATCGTTTGTAAAACTCTCTTTTCACAGCATGTGTTATTTCCTCATTACTTTGTCGGCAAGCCTCTTTTTTATCCATTCCGTCTTGTATGTGTTGATATAACTTTTCGTCAAATGTTGTTTTAACCTTGTCCACAGAATCGGATAATAGTTTTTGATAACCTTTATTGTCATCAACACTATCTTCATAATCATCGTCGCTGTGTTCACTATCAGCATCGTATTCTACCCATTTCATTTTTTTTTCTCGTCAACCTCGTCATCTGTCGTCTCATCTCGCTTCCTTTTCAATGTGTCATTTTCGGGACACCAGCTTTTCACGTGTTTCTGCAAATCGTAAATGCTGTCCAGCACAACACCACAATCGTCACAGGAGGGCATATCAATATATGTCTGATCGCTCGAATCGTCTTTGTCGTTATGAAATAAATATTTCCTTTCCTCTGAATTTATAGCATTGTCTTCAGATGTGACCTCGCATTTCTTTTCCATACCAAACGCATTCGATAAAAACCTTTTGTTTTCTGGTGTTGTCGGTTTCAAATTTATAAGTAAGTATCCATATGGCCTACTGACGGCTTCTTTGAACTTTCCCATAAAATAAGTCGTTTTCCCCGGATACATTTGTCTAGATAATGTCATAATTTGTTGTTGATCAATCGGATTGTTAAATAAAATCATGTACTGACAATTCCGTCTCTGCGTTGGGTCTCTACTGAAGAACAGATTTTGGTTGATGGCAATTACTGAAAGGTTCCTGTGATGACTACCTTCCGTAAACAGCTCTGTTATTTTACAATCTTTTGACGATGAAGCCATTACATCATCGAGAATGATGAGGTTTCTAGTGGTTGGATTTAAATAGCTGTCCTTGTCAATGTCAATAGGGATCCCCTGTATGAATTCAACTGGTGGCCATGTTATTCGCTTTATTTCGTCATACAACGGCTGCCATCGTCTGAATATCCATACGATTCTTTGTGGCCATGGCTTTATCATATGCTTTTCTAATATTCTTTTCACTAGAAACGTTTTCCCACAAGACGTCGGACCACTCAAAATTGAGGTGAAAGGATGCACCAAAACAAATTGTTCATTTATTTTTCGTTTTGGTCGATACTGCATTACTTCATTGGTGTTCATCAACAATTCTTCGGATGGCGGCGGCGGCGGTGGCGGTGGTGATGGCGGCGGCGGCGGTGGTAAGTCCTCATATGAATCGTTGTGCGATGAAAACGCACTCTGAGGATATGGTGAGTTGGTTTCGTGTTTGTTCCTAAGATGCCGCTTCATCACATCCTTTCCAGAGAATCGTATTTTGCAAACCGGACAATCTTTATCATCCATCTGATTGGTAAGACAAGCAAATGGAAAATGAAACTCGTTCGAGATATCATTATAATATAATAATGTTATTCTTTTGACGTACCCCATGACGGTCCTTCCTAATTTATACTTTAATTCGATTCTTAAGCTGCTAAATAGAGGTTACTCAACGAAACATGTATTCTGCATAGCAAAATTTACAGTAACACGTTGGTGATACAAATAAATACATCATCAAATATATACCAATTAAAATGCAATATTGATGCATCATGCACATACACCTAATTAATCTAATTAATTTACTAAATGAAGTCACAACTAAGCGCCTCACATCTGTTTGGGAGGCGTTGTATTCCCAATAGGAATAACATTGACCGGAAGTCGCTAGACCCCTGGTTTTTTCCACTACTTGCAGAAATTAAAGATAGCTACATCGGTATTTTGTTATTTATTAACACACTTTTGCATTTTACAATTGTGTACGAATTTTCCCTAGTATTGAACTTCTGACCTTTTTTTTTGCTTCTTAAACATTATTTTCATTTTTATTATTATTGTCTATCCTTCAATTAGACCAACAACGCACAAAAAATGAAAAAAATGATGAAAGCACAGAAAAAAGGTAGTAAATGTAAAAAAAAAGGAACTAGATAGAGGACAATTAATATCAAAGAACCTTAATACTAGTCTGGTACGATTGAAGTTTTAATTTAGGGGATATAAAAAGATGCTAAGTATCTTATAATAAATTAGAAATTCGAACAGTATCTAGTCGTTATTTAACTCGCCAATATAGCTCCATTCAGATAAAAGAGAGAATCGGTTACGGAAAAGTTTAGAATTATTTGAGTTAGGAAGTCGTTTGATAAATTGTATCTCGCATTGGTTGAACGTTAAATTGTGAGATATGAGACAGTTTCTTGAGCGTCCATAAAAGCAAGCACAATTGAGATGTATAAAACCCCGTTTACACTAGCAAATTTAGATCGATCTTGCACAAGTGTAAACGGGTTAGATCGATCTTCAATCGGACTTAACTAGTCCACATCCAGACGAAGTCTTAAAAAGATCTATCTTTTTGGGATCGATCTTGCTTCAAGCTTAAACGCCAAGATCGATCGCGATCGATCTTTATGAAGTGAAACTGAATAATAAAACTGAAATTGGGCATTTACACGAGGAGAAGCTTTGGTCTACGAATGAAGCTCTTTTGATAAACGAACTTTTGGGTGACCTACGAAATGCCGGAACATTACGAGAAAACGTCTAAGAGAAACCTGAACATTTTAAACGAATAGGTCAGGACATTTCCAGATATATCTATCTATATTTGCATTTTAATGTATTTTTATAACAATGAACACATGTATTTAGGTAAAATCGATTCAGTTTCAGTATATAGTGTAAACGCACCGTTCTCAGAAGGACCGATCGAGATCGATCTTACACTTTTTAATGTAAATCCAATCCGATCCTTTTAAGATCGATTCAAATTGCAGCAAGTGTAAACACGGTCTAATTCCAATCTTCTCAAAATATTTCCCAGTACGACAAAGGTTATTCTTCTGTACAGTGATATTTATAGGTTTCATTAGAAATTTTATATCATTTGACATATATTCGAGTCACATTATTTCAAATGAAATAAACGAGCTGTTAACGTTTTCATTTATGATTATGTGCTTGCTGTATCATTTCGAGAGAAAAATAAATTCAGTGCAGAATTACGAAATGTTTTGACATTTAAATAGTAAACAAACATACTTGGTATAAACAGAAACGAGCAAGAAGTTTCAAGTATCTGGTAAACATCAGAGATCCATTGACCGGCAAGAATTTTATCTTCTTTGGTGTGCATCCATATGTAAAGCATTCGTAATTCAAAACAGACCGATGGTAATTGTATAATAGTATAAATCATTGATAATATAAATACAGAACGTAAAAGACATATGTCGCGTTCACTGTTGGTAGAATTTTGCCTTCTCCATTTCATCAGTTTATATATTTTCACGGCCAGTAAAATATCCAGAGTCATAACCAATAAATATACACATAAGAAGCAGGATATTCTCCAAAGTAATGTTCTGTACAGCCCATCGCTATTCAAGAAAGTCAAAAAATCTAACCATTCCTCTAAATAGCAAGCCTCTACGTTCATGTCTGAAGAAACAGCTGACTTAAGCCTTGTCTTTACTATTTTAGAGGCTATACCAAGAAATATGGTATGGGCAAAAAATAATATACTCAGTACCATCAATAGTGGCAACCAAACACGTTTACGCAGAAATTTCTTTGCAACCATTGGAAAAGATACGATAAGAAACCGTTGAATGGCCATTAAAACCACACAAGCAATTTGTAGGAACTTAAATCCTGGTATTGTCTGATAGATAATTATCATAGTTACGTAACATGAGATATGATCCATATATTCATATATGTCATCCATTATAAATAATTTTATTACTGCAAGGACGGTAACTATTGTTACTAATATGTTCATACAGCAAATAACATACATGTATCTTTCTCCATGTGTTGTTGGGTTTTCTGATTTATACCGTATTATTATAAACAAGATGGATGACACCAACGATACGATAGCAAGTGGTATAATTAGGAACTTGTAACTTAAAATCACTCCTGATGAAAATTCTCTTTCCGCTTTAAGGAGACTCATTTCATTCATATTATTAATATGGGAAGTTATGTTGAAAATTATCTGACGGATTATATCCTCCATTACAATTGCCGAATTTTTACAATAAATTGTAGATTTACTTCGATAACATTACTTTAACAATCTTATCTTTGGCCATCGTATTCATGCTCAGTTATTTTCTTTTATACAAGAATCACAAACAAAATTGCAGGTCACCAAAAGGACGACAATTAATCAAGTTTTTTTCATCATCTTTAATTCCCTAAAAGCAAAAATGTTAAATATTAAATTACAGTTTACTGTTGAGTTCTTAAAGTTTACTTCTGTTTCGTGGAATATAGAATACAACAAAAATACATTTCTATAGCTGAGTCATAATTTTTGTCTTTTGTCTTGTTTGGTTTTATTTGTTTAATTGCTTTCTTATTGGCATTAATATTAACGATCTAGACCATAAAATTTCATGACAGTATTGTAAGTATTTGTTTGTTTCAAATTTAGAATTTTAATAATATTTTAATGGTAATAAAACATTTCCTTCGTGGCTTATTAATTAAATTATCCATCTTTAATTTCTTTTTCTCATGAATAAACTATAACGTTGATGGTCAGTTTCCAAGATTATTGACAATTTTTCTCGGTTCATTGTTCTTTACAAGTAACAAGGAAGAATACAGTTCAGTATATTAGTAAAGCTTGTCTTAAAGGCAATTTGACTTATTTCCATATCTCTTGGCGTCCGTCAATGCCCGTCGTCCACCCGTCGTAATTAATTCAACAATCGTCTCTGAAACCACTATACTTTTATAAATCAAACTTGGTCTGGATGGTCACGAGGATAGTTAGTGTTCAATTTAAACATGGACTCAACAACATCGCTGTTACTATAATAAAAATAAAGATAAATTGCTGCTTTGGCAAATATTTCGAAAACCGTCAAAATCGACCGTGGTATGAAAATGGCCAGCAATATAAGATCTACGTATTCTGATTTTTTAAAGAACATCTCAACAACGGAGATCTTTGTTCTTTTTCGTAAAATTCTGGATTTTCTTCAAATACTATCACCGGACTATTGGGACCTTTATTTCGGAAAGTATAAATAAATGGAAAATACTCGGCTATTGTTACATTGTGTTACCTGGATTTACCTGGAGAATACTTAGACCGGAACAGAGACCCATTTCAGAGCCTTCGCCGGAAGCCAACCTGTTTTAGATGAAGTTACAATGATTTACTTCCTGTTATTATTACCTGATATTATTTATGTAAATGTAATATCAATTTATTGAAATATTGTTTAAAATTTGATCAAATTAATTTGAAAATTAAACAATATTATAGATTTTTATAAATAGATGTTAATATACCATTTGAATTTGGTCTTCATAGATAAATCGCCACATGGTAAAAACTAAAAGAAAACATATCTGCACATCAAGACGAACTCGAATGGATCTGTCTTTTTTGTTACGACGATGTCAAGGTGTGGGTCTCGATACTTTGTGATTATTGTTCTTGTTCTTTAGAGGTATCAACTTTTGTGTGCTGGACTGAAATACACCCCAAGATCCATATACTTGTTGTGCAGAAAAATGGCATCAAATATTAAAACTAAAAACTACCTTTAATCTTGAATGTCATAGTTTTGTACTGATTGCATAGATAATGTTTATATAACAAAATATCGAACAAGAGCCATCTTATCTTCCTAAAATGTCGTAGTGACGTAAAGTAAATGAAAAAACACATAATGAGGTGAACTGGATAACAGAAACTCAATAGATGTAATTTACCTCGATTTCCAAAAGGCTTTTGACACAGCCCCCCCCCCCCCAACCAAACGACTTATTTTGAAACTAGAAGCGTATGGGATAACGTGCAAACTGCTCTTGTGGATCCAGGACTTTCTATTACATAGACACCAAAGGGTAATATTAAATAGTAGCCACTCAACATGGACTACGGTGACTAGCGGAATACCACAGAGCAGCGTACTAGGTCCAGTTGTTTTGTTTTTTTTTATTTACATCAATGACTTACCAGATGCTATCGTTAATCTAATAAAGCTTTTTGCTGATGATACTAAAATCTATGCCAGTGTAAACAGTGACGATGACAGAAACAGTCAACAAAAAGATATGGACACGTTGTTGAAATGGTCAGATAAATGGTTATTAAAGTTCAATAGGAGTAAATGTAAACATATTCACTTAGGAGCAGAAACATCAAGCGAATACAAAATGTCAGGCGAAACTATTGAAAGATGCAATGTAGAGAAAGATTTAGGAGTTTTAATTGATAGCAAACTTAATTTCCAACAACATATTAACACACTCCGGCTGTCCCGAGTTCCTAGCGTTCTTTACGTTTGTCTTTTGTATTTTATTGTGGAGTTTTTCTTGTGCAGTTCATATTTGCTTTGTGGCATGTGGCTATGTTTTTCGGTCATTGTAGGTGTTTCTTGTTATCTTCTTTATTCTACACAAGTTAAAAAGGCCAATCAAAAACTAGGAATTATAAATAGAACATTTAGATATATGGATAAGAATATGTTTATGACACTGTATAAGAGTTTGGTAAGACCACATTTAGAATATGGGAGCGCAATATTGTCCGTAATAAACAAAAAAGAAGCTATATATTAATAGAAAACGTATGTACAAAGGAGAGCAACAAAATTAATAAGAGAAATTGAGCATCTAAGTTATGGTGATAGGCTAAAACAACTAGGTTTACCATTACTGCAATATAGAAGACTTAGAGCAGATTTAGTACAGACATACACGTCTGCAATTTGTTTCCCCTACATCAATCAATAACAAGGGGTCACAAGTTCAAGATATATAAATACTGTAGCACTAAAAGACGAAAGTTCAGCTTCTCTCAACGTGTATTGGACGACTATAATTCTTTACCAAATAGGGTAGTGGAAGCTAAAAACATCAATATATTCAAAATTCAATTAAATAAACACTGGAAGGATTTTCCATTAAAATTCACTCCCGACTTTTATGGACCGGAAGCAGGGCTAGGTGAAAATAACCTAGTGATGGATCAGAGAGGCCAAATGCTTGGGTAACGATCTCTATGACAAGGTAGGTAAGGTAGGTAGGTGATACTAGGACGTATTTTATATGCAATGAGGAGTTAATTAATTTGTTTATATCTGGTACGTTTTGTAACGGGAGATTGGAGACGGGGCAGTGATCGACAAGAGTTGACTACTTTGGACGTGCAGTGGCAAATTTGAATAACTGATATGAGTTACATGTAATGACATAAAAACACAATATTAAAACGTTGGGCATTTTATTTTGAAATATACACAACAGTAAAACAAGTCAGTTAATTAAAAAAAACTCAAACTCAAAACAATGAATAAATCAAACTAGAAATTGCATTCTAAACTAGAAGTGGTGCCATCAGAAAAGATGGCCATCCCCGCATTCACCTGTTTGACACAGAAAACAGTCGTAAAAGACCCTTGGGGTAATTTTCCTCAACATTTTTTTAATCAAATTATTGATAGTCACTATTTATTTTTACTAAGAAAGAATACAAGGATATGCGGTTGCTAGGTAGAATTTCAAAAAATGAGTGGTCTTTGAGACTTTCATGAAATTTAACAAATTTGGAATCATTTATTTTGAAAATCGATTGGTAAAAATGATTGCCCTAATCGAAATATGTTGCTAGGTAGACTTTAAAAAAAGTGGTCTTTGACATTTTCAGGAAATTTACCAAATTTTGAATCAATTATTTTGTAGATCCAATTGGTGAAAATGATTGCCCCAATAGAAACAAATCCTAACAGTATGGTGTCGAGGTAGAATTCCAAAAAATACGTGGTCTTTGACACTTTCAAGAAATTTACCGAAATTAGAATCAAATATTTTTGAAATCCAATTGGTGAAAATGATTACCCTAATGGAACAAATCTTACAGTATTGTTGCTAAGTAGAATTCCAAAAAATAAGTGATCTCTGAGACTTTCAGGAAATTTACCAAAATTGGAATCAAATATTTTTGAAATTCAATTGGTGAAAATGTTAGTCCTAATTGAAACATATTACTACATGTATGGTTACTAGGTAGAATTCAAAAAAATAAGTGGTCTTTGAGACTTTTAGGATATTTACCAAAATTGGAATCATATTTCAGAATTCTCAGTATTCAGAATTATATTTTTTCCAAACTCTTATCAAAAATGAAAGCATATGTTAAAAGTTGAAAAATATGAGTCTTTTACATTTTCAGGAAATTTACCAAAGTTGAAACCGGAATCAAAATTCCGAAACTTTATTGCACATCTGCAGACTATATGCTACAATTCTATAACAAAATTAAATCCAAAAATATAGGAGGAGTTCCACTGACAATCTCAATTTCACATGTGTCAAAGTCAACATCTTGGGCCTCTTGTTTGCATCATGACCAATTTAAAAAATGTGAAAGCATATTTCGCATATGGCACATATATGCAACACTTCTTTCACAAAATTAAAACACTAAATACAACAAGAGTCTCTCAAGAGCCTGTATCGCTCACCTGGACCATGGCCAATACATAACTTCAAATCAACTTATATGTTAAAGGGTCTCATTTTCAAACTATGTAACTAAACATTTATATTATATGATCCAACTTTATTAAACTAATTTCCCTATTGCATGCCATCTTGGATAAGGGATGGATCTGCAGGACACAATTTTAAAGAAAATTAAGTATTGTGCCAAAGTTTATTTCCAACTGGCCAAATGGTTTTAAAGAAGAAGATCTTTGAATGTACTCCTAAATTAAACTTTGTTTCCCATTGGTAGCCAATTTGCATAAGGTGCAGACTTGAAGGGGACCATCTAAGATACATTAATGTGACTAGCCAAGTTGTTTCAGATAAAAAATTCTTTGTATGCTCTTTCCATACAGTCGAGTAATAAATTAAGTTCCCTGCAGATGGCCATGTTGGATGACATTTAGGCATAAAAGTCACAATACATATATATATTATAGTCAGCACCTCAAAAGCATCATAAATGCCAAGTTCCGTTCAAATCCATTCATGTTAATTTCATCAACTGCTCACTAAAGGCTTTGTTTACAAGTATTTTTAATAATAAGCAGTCTATGAAGCTGATAATCTACTTCAACATACATGTCAACAGAATTCATAGTGATTCACCACTAAACTCCCAGTAATATACACAATATGTTTATATAGGCAAATCACTATAACATCAAATAAGGTAAAGATTAAGAAAGTATTTTTGCAAAAAAAAAAATTGCAGAAATTTGCACAAAACACTGTTTTTGCTCTAAATTATGGAAGAAATAATTTTTTTAATGAAGTGATAGTAGGGAATTTCTCTAAAGCTTAAAAGAGAAAAGTTAACTAAAGATTTGAACACAGAATTTAAAGGGAAATAACCATATGGCATTGAAAAAAAAAAGTGAAAAACGGCCAATAAATCATACACAGGCCTTTGGATTTTCTTCAAAATTTCAGAGTATGTAGATCTTGATATGCTGAACATTTTTTATTTATTTACACTTCACCTCTATCTGTTACAGTTTTTGAAATAAAAAATAAAAAATGCACAAATTTTGAAAAATTTACGGAAAAAGGGCTATAACTCTCAGACGGGTTTTCCAATATTCTTCAAAATTGCAGAGCAGATAGATCTCGGCATTCTGAACAATTTTACCTCATGTCAAATTTTTGATATCTGCATCGGTTTTTGAGTTATTGGCTAAAAACTGCAATTTACCCCTAGGTTATATTTGAGCACCAGCGGCCATATTTTTCATCAGATCATAATAAAATGAGGATCGTTTGTACAGGACATGTCATAGATGATAACTATAAAGTTTCAAACCAATCACTCCAGTAGTTTCAGAGGAGAAGATTTTTGAAAGTGAGCTAACGACGGACGGACAGACGGACGACGGACGGACGACGGACGCAAAGTGATGGCAAAAGCTCACCCTGGCATAGCCAGGTGAGCTAAAAATGAAGGAGGAGTTCCACTGACAAGCTCACATATATATAATAGACATCTTGGGACCTCTTGTTTGCACCAAGACCTATATCAAAAATCAGAAAGGTTATTGCGCATCTGTAGAAGGAGTTCCACTGACAAGGTTCATCCAACGGACAGAGAGACGGACAGACGGACGGGGCCAAAACAATATCCCCGCATTTTCTTTAGAAAAAAGCAAAAAGATTACTAAGAGTTGTTTTAACATAATAATATCAAATTTAATTGAAAGCCAAGTGCTTTATTCACATGCATAGTTTTACATACTTTTAATTTGTACACATGTGTGCCAATTTATTACAGAGTTCAAATACTGCATTTTAATGCGACTGCATACATTTTTAGTTCGCCTCAACGAAGTTGAGGAGGACTATTGGAGTACCCCCGGCGTCCGCGTCTACGTCCGTGTCCGCGTCTGCGTCCGCATCAGCGTCCGCATTTAGGTATATATCTTGGTAACTATGCAGGGTAGGATCATCAAACTTTGTATACAGATGCATCTTGGGCTATCTCACAGCCTCCATGAAAATTGGGTCTCTTTGACCTATATTTTCTGCTTGAACGACTCACATTCAAGTTTACGTCCGAGTTCAGATCTCAGTCACTATACATGGTAGGATATGCATGTACCTCTGATGGTAGGTCAGCATCCAGGCAAAATTAGGTCACTTTGACCTATATTTTCCGCTTGAACGACTTACATTCAAGTTTACGTCCGAGTTCAGATCTCAGTCACTATACATGGTAGGATCATGTAACCTTGCATATGAATGCATCTCTGATGGTAGGTTAGCATCCAGGCAAAATTAGGTCTCTTTGACCTATATTTTTCGCTTGAACGACTTACATTTAAGTTTACTTCCGAGTTCAGATCTCAGTCACTATACATGGTAGGATCATGTAACCTTGCATATGCATGCATCTCTGATGGCAGGTTAGCATCCAGGCAAAATTAGGTCTCTTTGACCTATATTTTACGCTTGAACGACTTACATTCAAGTTTACGTCCAAGTTCAGATCTCAGTCACTATGCATGGTAGGATCACGTACCCTTGCATATGCATGCATCTCTGATGGTAGGTCAGCATCCAGGCAAAATTAGTTCACTTTGACCTATATTTTCTGCTTGAACGACTCACATTCAAGTTTACGTCAGAGTTCAGATCTCAGTCACTATACATGGTAGGATCATGTAACCTTGCATATG
>MJUU01005905.1:69190-81592 GCA_002080025.1 Modiolus philippinarum | reverse complement strand
GCAAAATTAGGTCACTTTGACCTATATTTTCCGCTTGATTGATTTACATTCAAGTTTTTGGACGAGTTCAGATTTCAGTCACTATACATGGTAGGATCATCTAACCTTGCATATGCATGCATCTCTGATGTTAGGTCAGCATCAAGGCAAAATTAGGTCACTTTGACATATATTTAATGCTTGATTGATTAACAATAAAGTTTTTGGATGAGTTCAGATTTCAGTCACTATACATGGTAGGATCTTGTAACCTTGCATATGCATGCAACTGATGGTAGGTCAGCATCCAGGCAAAATTGCGTTACTCTGACAATGTGCCATAACGAGGCGAACTCTGTAATCATTGATTACCTATGTTTAAACTTAACACAGATGTAAATTTACACGATCTCAGGGACAGGTGTAAATTTACACGATCTCAGTGACAGGTGTAACTGTATATTTGCACGATGATTAAATGTACATGACATTTACTTTCAGCATGTGAGCGGAAATCAAAATGAGTAGATGCAAATGGATTTTCATGCTTCTAAAATAGAATAAAAAGCTTATGAAAAAAATACTTTTGAGATAAAACCTTTTTAGTATTTGCAAACAGTTTTGATTTTGGAATTCTCCTTTCATCATTTTTTCTTCGGTATTCATTTGTCGACGTACTAATTGAATGTGGTTTAAAATGATATCGGACTACATTCCTGTAGGATTCACTCATTATAGAGGATCACTCACCAAAGTGGCACTTTTGGTGTAAAAGGAATCGTATCGGAAACTCGAAAGATAGGTGTTTCAATTCAACAAAAACCTATATACACACATAGCGCCTTGTTATCTAGGAAAATTGATGATTCTGTTACTTTTGCATTTTGACTCTTTTCTGTAATATTTTGATTCTCAATTGAAAAGGTTTTCAATTTCATGGGAGTTTACACTATGAGTGCCTTAGTTCTTAATATCATCTTTTTATTTCCGTGCATTGTAGCTGTCTCACGTCCTTGTTTTGTCTTTGTTATTATCTGTTACCGTTTTTGCCATGTCTTTAAACTTCGATTTTTTGTAGTCATCACTTTCCTTGTTCCTTCGGTATTCTACTGCCGTTGTTTTCTAAAATGAAACCTAAATAACAATATTTGATTATCATTCGTATAAATTTCGAACTGTGCAGATATAACGCATTCCGGAATTACTGAGAATTTAGTTTTTGCAGATGCCAATTTCAAATACTTATGTCTCTTCAGAGCAATTCAAATCAAAATATTTGGTAATGCATAATCTAAAATTTGGGTAAAAACTGATAGACAGCAAATCTCCATTAAGGCCTACATGTAGATAGAAAATCTAAAACCAACTACAGACAGATCATATACTCCTAAATTTTCATATTTTACTAAAGGATTTGGATGATCTTCTTACTATTGACAATACCCTGTCTTTAGACTTTGTCGACCTAATTTACCTACAAGAACTGAAACTTAATAAAGAAAACAACGAAGGGATGATTTTGATTTCACTATTACCAATTTCCCTTTTCTTGATGGTGACGTTCCTGTAGCTCCATCATACGGGGTGTATATATCTCAACTGGTTAGATTTGCACGCGTCTGTTCTACTCTTGACGACTTTAATGTATGTAACCTTACTATCTTATCCAAAGTTTTACAACACGGTAACCTATTTCATAGATTGATAAACACATTTAAGAAGTTTTATATAAGATATGAACATTTGATATCTAAATATAATGCGACTCGCAAACAGCTCATTACTAAGGGCATTTCTCACCCTAGTTTTTACTGATATGTTGTTAAAAAATGTAAAAAAAAATGATAAAATATCCAGAGAAACTTGGACGTAACTAACATTCTTGACATATTGACAGGATATTCTTCATGATTCAGTTAAATTGGCTTTGGGATTCAATTACCTGAGGATTTTAAAATTATACTGGCCTCTCCCTGTCGATGTCTATTGAAATCAATGATGATTCATCTGAAATACATGATGATTCAGTACCAAACCCTTCGGGAAGTTTTGAGTTTGATTATTTTTCCGTAGTGAGACAGTGTTTTACCAGCAGACTTTGCTCCTTGAGCTAGCAGGCAGTTCAGCGGCGAGCACTCCTTGACCAATTTTTAGCTGAGCTGGCTAATGCCAGGGTAAGCTTTTGCAATCTCTTTGCGTCCGTCGTCCGTCCATCCGTCCGGCGTAAACTTTTCATTCAAAGATCTTCTCCTCTAAAACTACTGGGCCAATTGAAACCAAACTTGGCCACAATAGTCCTTAGATGGTCCCCTGCAAAAAAGTTGTTTTTCAGATCCGCGCGATATCCAAGATGGCCGCCAGCGGGGATCATAGTTTTAACATTGGACCCTATGGGAAAATATTTCAAAGATCTTCTCCTCTGAAACTACTTGGCCAATTAAAACCAAACTTGGCCACTATAGTCCTTATATGGTCCCCTGCAAAAACAAAAATGTTGTTCAGATCCGCGCGATATCCAAGATGGCCGCCAGCGGGGATCATAGTTTAACATTGGACCCTATTGGAAAACACTTTCAAAGATCTTCTCCTCTGAAACTACTGAGCCAATTGAAACCAAACTTGGCCACAATAGTCCTTAGATGGCCCCTGCAAAAAAGTTGTTTTTCAGATCCGCGCTATATCTAAGATGGCGGCCAGTGGGGATCATGGTTTTGACATTGGACCCTATTTGAAAACACTTTCAAAGATCTTCTCCTCTGAAACTACCGAGTCAATTGAAACAAAACTTGGCCACAATAGTCCTTAGATGGTCTCCTGCAAAAAAATTGTTTTTCAGATCCACGCTATATCCAAGATAGCCGCCAGCGGGGATCATAGTTTTAACATTGGACCCTATGGGAAAAGACTTGCAAAGATCTTCTCCTCTGAAACTACTTGGCTAATTGAAACCAAACTTGGCCACAATAGTCCTTAGATGGTCCCCTGCAAAAAAGTGGTTTTTCAGAACCGCGCTATATCCAAGATGGCCGCCAGCGGGGATCATAGTTTTATCATTGGACCCTATGGGAAAACGCATTCAAAGATCTCCTCTGAAACTACTTGGCCAATTAAAACCAATCTTGGCCACAATAGTCCTTAGATGGTCCCCTGCAAAAAAAGTTGTTTTTCACATCTGGGCTATATCCAAGATGGCTGCCAGCAGGGATCATAATTTTAACATTGGACCTATGGGAAAACACTTTCAAAGATCTTCTCCTTTGAAACTACTGAACCAATTGAAACCAAACTTGGCCACAATAGTCCTTAGATGGTCCCCTGCAAAAAATTTTTTTTCAGATCCACGCTTTATCCAAGATTGTCGCCAGCGGTTATCATAGTCTTAACATTGAACCCTATGGGAAAATACGTGCAAAGATCCTTCTCCTCTGAAACTACTTGGCCAATTGAAACCAAACTTTGCCACAATAGTCCTTAGATGGTCCCCTGCTAAAAAATTGTTTTTCAGAACCGCGCTATATCCAAGATGGCCGCCAGCGGGGATCATAGTTTTAACATTGGACCCTATGGGAAAACGCATTCAAAGATCTTCTCCTCTGAAACTACTGAGCCAATTGAAACCAAACTTGGCCAGAATAGTCCTTACATGGTCCCCTACAAAAAAGTTGTTTTTCAGATCCGTGCGATATCAAAGATGGCTGACAGCGGGGATCATAGTTTTAACATTGAACCCTGTGGAAAACACTTTCAAAGATCTTCTCCTCTGAAGCTTCTGAGTCAAATGAAACAAAACTTGGCCACAATAGTCCTTAGATGGTCCCCTGCAAAAAAGTTGTTTTTCAGATCCGTTCTATAACCGTTCAAGATGGCCGCCAGCGGGAATCATAGTTTTAACATTGGACCCTATGGGAAAACACTTTCAAGATCTTCTCCTCTGAAACTACTTGGCCAATTGAAACCAAACTTGGCCACAATAGTCCGTTGTTGGTCCCCTGCAAAATAGTTGTTTTCCAGATCCAGGCTATATCCAAGATGGCCGCCAGCAGGGATCATAGTTTTAACATTGGACCCTATGTGAAAACACCTCTGAAACTTTTCAGCCAATGAAACCAAACTTGGCCACAATAGTCTTTAGGTTGCCGCCCTGCAAAAGAGTTGTTTTTCAAGTCTTTGCTTAATGCAAGATGTCTGCCAGTGGGGAACAGTTTTAACATTTGACACATTGGGAAAACATTGAAAGATCTTCTCCTGAAATTACATGGCCAATAATGAAAACATACATTGTACTTGGTCACAACGGGTCATAGTTGTTCCCGTTTGAAAAAATTGCCTTGCTTGTCTGCATGGCATTCAAGATGGCCCCAGTGGGGAACATAGTTTAACCTTGAGATCTATCGGAAGCCTATCGGAAAGCATTTAAAGATGTTCTCCTCTGAAAATATTTAGTCAATTGGAACCAAAATTAGACTCAGTGGTCCCCTTCAAGAAAGGTGACAGTAGAACTGCACCACCATCCAAAATAGCTGTCAGTCTGGAATATAGTTTAACTTAAGATAATATAACATCAATGTCTATTAACAAATTTGAAAATAATGCCCTTAAAACATTGGGATTATTTTAACTGCATGAATCAGCCGTGGCCCAGGTGAGCGATACAGGCTCTTGAGAGCCTCTTGTTCTAAATTACGTTTTGTATTATCTTTCCCTTTTCAAGATTGTGATTGTGGAGTTAGTGGTCTACCTGTATTGGGTTCTATTTGTATGTTTATTATACCATAAAGACGTGGGATAGAGAAAGGGGAGGTTTTGGTACCAATAAACCGGTTTAACACTACCGCTAGCTGTTGCAAGTACCGGAACCAAGTCCGGCTATCCCGAGTTCCTATCGTTGTATATGTTTGTCATTTGTCATTTTATTGTTTTTCTTGTGCAGTTTCCTGGTAGATTGTGGCATGTAATTGTAATGTTCGGCCATTGTATGTGTTTCCTGTTATCTTTACTCCATTAATGGAGTAAATAAACATGAGATTATAACACATAAAATAAATTTTAATGAGCTATGTGGCCATTTAGGAAATTCATTCCTCATCAGCAGCAATAGAACCCAAACAAAGGAAATCCATAATTTAAAATGCATAAACCAACGATATCCGAATAATTAGTAATATCAAATATAGCTAAGGAAAAAGAGTACACATGAGAATCTCATGCACAAGTACAACATATAAAAAAGATAAATAGATTGATTGATTGATTGAATATTGTTTAACGGGGAATTGTTTTACCAACTCAACGCTGCACTGAAAAAAAAGACAAGATTTTGATTGCCAATTAAGTTCTTACAAACAACTCGATGAGTGCCCTGTGATCGTTTATATGTTGTATTGTCTATTCATTGGTCCCTTTGTCGGACAATGGATGACAGTGTTTGTAAGAGTACTTCGCCCGATATGTTATGCTTGTTGACAACCCCGCATCCATAAAAAATAATGAAATAAAGGTGATGGATGTGGTGTTGTTCGACATTCAGCAAGTAAATTCCGCTTAAACCGGTGCTAGGGGCCGTCTTGAACTTACTGTGAGGTAAGAGCGTTTGCTCTTTGTTGAAGGCCTCATAGTGACTTCAAGATGAAGAACAACAATCAAAGAGTTGTTCCGTTTGCTTAATCTTACCACGTATTTATAGAGATTTTGTGCAATGTACATTTACTCCATATCCCTTCCTTTGTTTATAAACCTCCTGTATTCAGGTAGATCGGTGGTATTCCGCCATTTTGTTTTCATGTTTCATGCTTTGATAGGCTGTTTTCATTAAGGAAATATACAAACATTTTAAAATTTGGACACATCTTTACAATATTTCGCCTAAAACTCAAATAAAGGACCCATTTTTTATAAGTTTAGCATTCATTTTAGACGAAAAATTCAGAATAGTATTTATACTGTAAAATTCTTTGAAATGAAAATTTTAACAAGGGAGGTTATTTAAAATATTTTACAAAGAAATCACTATGAAACTTTTGATTTTGTAAAATAATTGCATAAAATGGTCAGTGACCCCAATTTTTCTTTTTGTTTTTATAAAGTTCAATACATTGGCTAGCAACATTTAAAATTAATCAAAATTCTCATGGATGTAACTTGAAAAATGATAATATTCCTTTCATTTCAACTAAAAATTCCCTATTTTGGCGCAATATTGTGAGCTTATATGTTCAGTGACCCAAGTTTTTATTCTATTTTGTTTGGAAGTACAATATTTGAAGTTAATTCTGCAAACTATACCATAATTTTATATAAGGATATGGAATAAATAAACATGAGATTATAACGCATATGTTAATTCCAACTGCAATTAGTTTTTTTAGCTGTATGGCCATTTCGCATTTCGGAAATAAATTCCTTTTCAGCACCACTAGAATCCAAACATAAAAAAATTAAGAATTTTAAATGTTTAAAATGCATAAACCAACGAAATCCGAAAAATCAGTGATATCAAACATAGTAAAGGACAAAACTTCGATGGAGCAAGTTTCTTGGAACTAGATATTGCAAGTTTCCAGATCAAATCGATTTTCATGACAGCACCGAAGTACTGGCTATTATGTTGCTGGATATCCTAGGGGACTTACAGTCCAAGAGCAGAGACATCGACCCAATGGTAATAAATACAAAAAATACCGAATTTACTGTCAATCCGTAATCCGTTACATAATCCATAAAACATTATTATTATTATTGATTTCAGCGTAGTTTTGGACCGTTTTCGAATTGAAATCGGCTCACTCCTTAGAATAAAATCATGTTCACCAATTGCAAAACTACTTTTAACTACTCGGGTATTTTACACACCTTTGAATTTGTCTTTTAGTGTATTACAAACCTTTATCATATGTTTAGTAATAAATACAGACGTTTTTAATATGTGATTCATTCCGTATTCACATTATGACGTCATACCCTTTATCACATACCCTTTATCGCATGGCTTACCTTTTATTACACACCCTTTATTGCATGGCTAGCCCTTTATCATATCCTTAAAAAAAAATTCAATTTGATTTTTTTATCAAAATATTGAGGAGATTAAAAAAATTTTTTTGGGGTAAAAAGAAATTGGAGAGGGTAACATAAATTTATTTGGTGGTGACATTTTTTTGTGAGGATCAGTTCAGAAAATCTAGGAAACCTTTTCCCTTTACAGATTTTATTCCAACCACCCCCAGTACTTTCCGCCCATTTTGAAATTTTGTTCTCCACAAAATATATGCATTCTCTCTCACCAATTTCAATTTTTGACAGTTTTTTGGGATTAAGTAGTCTTCTGTTTAAATATATAATAAACTGTATAATACATGGCAAAATCCGTATCACATGCCGTATCATCCATCGACCAATATCACCCCTCGGCCTGATATTGGTAGCTCGGGATGATACCACATGTGATACGGATTTTGCCATGTATTATTCCCTATGTAAACGTGCATAATAGTGCAAATATTTGCATGTTGACAGGAAAATACTTTATTTTAGGTAAGCGTCAGCTTTTACGAATTTTGCGCATGCCTTTCTCGGTATTTCATAATATGTACGTTCAACATCTTTGCATAGTCTGGAGTAACCAGTATGTGGTCTTCTCCCCTCGTGCACAGATTTCAATTTGTCAAGTATTTGATCGACTACTACTACTTTTGCAAGTAGTCAAGAATTCCTTTTTTCCAGAGCCCCAAAGAAAGAAAAGGAGAAAACTAAAATCAACAAAATCTACAAATGAAGCAAAATCATTGGAAATAAACAATTATAAAACAGGAAATAATAAATCATAAAACAAGAAACATATAAAATCAAAATAAAAAGAAAGAATGTTTTGCTGAAATAATCTAAAATTACAGTCATGTAATAGTAGCATGAAAAGCGTGAAAAGTGGGGACAATAAATATTTTTGTGTATATTTTCTTTCGTATAATAAGTGTTCATTCCTATAGTGAATGCATTTACTGATGAAAGGTGAATCCTCTGCAAATTGTAGTATCTATGATCCAGACTGTAGCACAAACTTAAACCTAAGTCGACCATGCATAAAATTATGGTATTTATTTGGAGCTTCATAACTTTACAAGACGCACCTGAAGACGAAAAGTTATTCGTCCTCGAAATGAAGTATTCTAAATATGGACTCTTACAAAAACTAATCTAATCACTCATGCACAACCTATTTTTTATCTGGACTTTCATAACTTTACAAGAAATATCTGCAGACAAACTATTCCTCTACAGGTTGTAGTATCCTTGATCTAGACTCTTACAAAAATTTAAAACCTAAGTCATTCATGCAAGAAATGTAGGTCAAAGTAAAACCGGTTTTAACTTTTTTTTGCTAAACACTTTTAATAACAGATAATATAGTAAACATACATGTTATAAGTCATCATCAGTGCGAAAAGACCTTCAAATTGAATACCGGGTTAAAGGTCGTCGGTGATCTTTGACCTTGTAAGGGGAAAAACTCAGAAACAATAATAGATAGCTGAAAAAATATATCAGCAAAAATGTTCAATATGTCAAGGGCTATATTTGTTTCATTTGACAGAAACTCTCCGATGACTCCCTAAAGAGTTATTGCCCATGACGCGTTTCGGAAAATGGTTTTTTACATACAAGTTTTAAAACATTACAGATAGTATAGTCAAGTAACACACCAAATAAATCAGTAAGAAGAGACCTTCAATTTTAGCACAAGGTCAAAGGTCACCAAGGTTAGAGGTCAAGGTCATGGCCATGTTTAGGTTTTCTCAGTAAAATCTTGACAACAGTACAAGACATGTCATGAAATGTATTGGAGAAAATATGTGTCTCATTAATAAAAGTTCTTCAAAATTAGGTCAAGGTCAAATGTAAAGGTTCCTAGCAACAACATTATTTGTCATAAAAGTCCTTAGCAACAATAGCTTAAAAGTTCTGTGATTATGTGAAAAGGATATAAATGCAATTACGAACCGGAAGTGACTTTCATGTCAATAGCAACAAGCTAATTTTTCAAAATTTAAAAAGTCCTTATCAGCCATTGAGAAAAAGACAATAAATGTTCAGAACTTTTGATAACATCACATTTTTTGCCAGAATAGACAACAAACTCAAACTCAAACACGAAGTCATGGGGAAAACTGGTTAAAGAACTTGCGATTGTTCTCTGAACAATTGACTTTTTAATCATTTCTTTTCCGCCTTTTTGCCGTCTAAAAACTGCGCGACATATCATTTCGATACTTTGTGTGATGGATCAGTTACACAACACGACAACAAAAATCACCCCGTTGATCTGATTTATTTTTAGTAACGAAGTTATCTGCCCGACACCGAAAACCCTTGTTAGGAGATTAACTCGTAAACCGTAAAAGATAAATCGCCACAAACATCGTTTTAATTCGGCTTCGATTAATTGTTCTACCACAAATTTGTCCATCCATTTAACCAGTGCACTCACTTGTATAAGGAGTAAGTTATAAACTATTGTGAAAAAACATATCAAAACTGTGGTGTTAATTACTTTTGGAGTGTAAAAAATTCTATTGAAGTTTTAGATAAATTACAATCTATGGATAGACCACTTTCATCTATTGACAGTTATAATTTTACACACTTTATACAACCCTTCCACATACTTGATTAAATCCAAATTAGGTGAACTTATTAAATGGTCCTTTAAATTTTCGGGTCTTCAGTTTTTATGCTGCAACAAAAAGCAATGATTCTTCTCCAATATTTACTTACAACAATTATTGCTCCTGGACATGTGATGATATGATTAAGGCACTGAATCTCTTGCAATACAACATTTGTGTTCGTTTCGGCACCATTGTTTATCATCAGGTCATTGGAATCCCCACGGGTACTAATTGTGCACCTCTCATTGCAGATCTTTTTCTGTTTTGTTACGAACGGAACTTCATGAAAAAACTACAAAAAGGAACTATACCAAACAGTGATAAACTTATTTCTTTTTTCAATTATATTATACCTTTTGCATCGGATGTGTATATGAAAAAGTTTACGTATAAACTTATACGTATATATATTTAGACTATTTTAGGTATTTTGATCCCGTGAATCTTTCATACACTGTATAACTTTATAACGGAATAATTGACTACATTTCAAATACTAGGACTTACAAGAAATTAAATTCACGGTGTGAGTACTTTGTCCACTCATTGGTGTGGGTAGAAGAGCTAGGTGAATGATTCTCATGATTTGGGAATTAAGAAACACAAATGAGAAAAGAAAGCAGGCATACAAGGTCAAAACAGGTTGAGTTTTTGAGGAGATAAACACATAAATAGGCTAGAAGAGATGGTTATTTTGTTTATGTCATCCTTATTAAAGCGGGGCAAGTCTTTCCATTTGCAATTTGTGACCTTCAACTAGTCAAGTGCCTTCTGATTAACTAGTTTTCTTCTAAGTAGCAATCTTTTAAATTGTTCTCTGCGACAAGAGCTTTTGCCCGATAAGCACATTTAAGGCCCCCTTTTCAGTTCAATGTTAAACCTATGGAAAATTTGTGTAAAATCTCCAGCCTTAACGGCTTGTTGGTTTATTCCAAAAAACGTCTGCAAATTATTGAGATAATTACCCATCCAATAGAAAAAAGAAGGGAAACGGGGAATGAGTCAAAGAGACAGCGACCCAAAGGGGAGTAATTACAACTCAAAGCAACCAAAGCCACCATAAGATCTTCAATGAACGGTGAGAAAAGCTACCATTATTTTATGCTAGTATCAACAAATTTAATGATTTCGCAGAAAAAAAATATTGAAAATATTGTGGTAGTTGGATGTTTTCTGGGACAAAAATGCGGTCTGTTCGAATGATTTGCCCTTTTTTATATTGTTTATCATAAATTTCTCATTTATTTGTTGCCGATACTTGCAAGGAATGGTAGCTTTGTATGCATAAATGAGAAAGCTATCTGCAAATTAAGTTTGGTGGTGAACCAAGAAGCCTTAAAGGCTGGGGATTTTACATAAAATTTCCATAGGTTTAACATTGAACTGAAAAGGGGACCTTTAACCTTAAGACTGATTTCCGAGTTTGTCCCCTAGCTTTTTCTTTTCTGTCTCCTAAAAATAGGTAAATGTATACATAACTTGGCAGTCTAAATAAACAAATGTCGCCACATGAAGCACACTATTTTTGATCAAATCTAACCAATCTTTGCTTATTTTTCTGAATGTCATGACTGGGAAGTGTTTGATTTAAAGCTTTAGAGACTGACCCTTCAATCTAAAATGGTAGGCATTTTGAAAGCTTGCGAATATTTTTCAATAACACCATTCAGATTGATAGACCTACCTTTTAACAAATGCTTGAAATCAAAAAGTTCAAGGGTTTTTGAAATTGAAGGCTGTTGTTACTAAAGTATATATTGATGTTTCAAAATATAAACTCGTGGCAAGTACGCAAGCTAGCTATATATAATGGATATACGTCTCATGTTTTACATATGCTTACGAAGGCTGAAGACTGAACCTACAAAATACCGTTAGAACAGACCGCGCATTGATTACTTCAAAAATCCGTATGTTTTTTTACTATAGACAAACAGCAGAGAAAAAAAGGGGGTTGGGTGACAAAAACCGATTAACCCTACCACTGACTTTTCTTGGGTGCTGTATACCAAATGCAGCTTTCCGGAATTCCTATTAAGTTTGTCCTCTGTCTTTATTTATTTATTTTTGGGGGGGTGTCCGGGAGATTGTGTCCTGTAGTTAATTTGGGATGACTGATTATTGAATCAAGGAGAATTGGAGGAGTGATAACGTATGAGTTTAGAGTTGATGTGTATTCTTTTTATCAATATGCAGGGGCATTTTTTTCATTTTTTCCACAAAGATCGTGTCCCTAGGATAAAAAAGAATTAATCAGAAAAAATACCTTAATGCTGGTGTCTTTGCTCCTAAAAATTCATTCAAACCTTTTCCCATTTATGTCCAATGAAACCTCAAGGCGTACTTCTAAGTTAATCGAGTAGACCGAAAAGTAAATTTTGAGTGGACGATTAACGTTCTGAAACACCATATAAGTGATCTTTGATAAACACACCTGTATCAAGCATGCAAACGTATATCTCTCAATACTTCAGCGTTACAAACACATGAAATGTAATACGAGTTTTTCTTCTCTCTCAACTGAATTGTTTCAGTAATGATTCTTCTTTCTCTATTGAATTGTTTCAGTAATGATTAAAAAAACAAAAATAAATTAAATTCACAAAAATGGTAAGGCAAATAACAAATACCAAACTTCAAATTATGGAAAAGAAAATAAACGTCTCTTCAATTCAAATATATGTTCTTGTATTAACTCTATGTTGGCTGCGAAGCAGATAAAAAAAATTGTGTTATTACCATGAACATCCCTCTTCCCCGA
>MJUU01005905.1:27615-53628 GCA_002080025.1 Modiolus philippinarum | reverse complement strand
AAGTGGATCACCAATGGACTATTATGACCAAGTTTGGTTCTAATTGGCTCTGTAGTTTCAGAGAAAAAGATCTTCGAATGCTTTTCCCATAGGATCCCTATGTTCCCCGCTGGCGGCCATCTTGGATGAGATGCGAACCTGCTCGACATCTGTTGAAATTGTAGTCCTCGATAAGCTTAACACTTTTGCAATTCAAACTTAGCCTCTATCACAAATAGCTTTTGAAATAAAAGTAAAAACGTATAAAAATTGTGAAAATTCAACAAAAATGGGCTATAACTCCTATATGGGTCGTCAATTTTTTTCAAAATTGCAGGACATGTAGATCTTATTATGCTTACCATTTTTGTAATTTAAACTTTACACCTATCTTCTATCATTTTCAATATATAAGACGAAAAGTAACAAAAAAAACGGAAAATTTGCGGAAAAAGGGCAATAACTCCAAGACCGATTACCGGATATTCTCCAAAATTGCAGGCTGTGTAGATCTCATCATGCTGATCATTTTTACATCCTGTCAGATTTTTGATATCTGTAACGACTTTTGAGTTATTTGCAAAAAACAGAAATTTACCCCTATGTTCTATTTTTGGTAACAGCGGCCATGTTGTTAGGTCTACGGACATAAAAATCACAAAATTTAAAGTGCATACCCAGGCCAAGTTTGGTTAATATTTGCCCAGTAGTTTCCGAGGAGAAGATCTTTGAATAAAAGTTAACGGATGGACGGACGGACGGACGGACGTCGAGTGATGGCAAAAGCTCACATTGCCTTTGGCCAGGTGAGCTAAAAAGAAATGGGGCGCCATTTATGGTTTTCATTTATTAATTATGCATAGGCAACATCCTCCAAAGAACGAATGTAATTTTTTGTATTGAATGCAAATGTTTCAGCGCTTCATGTAAAGATGTGCGCCCGGTTCACGCTTTCACAAGACAATAAAATTACAAATTATTGCATTCAATTCTTGAAATAAAAGTGAACAATCCATTGAAATTGAAATGTCATAAAACGATATTTTTTTTCACTAGATGACTAATTGGGTTCAAGATCTTTACCAAATAACACTGTATAATGCAAGATATTGATAAAGATCCATTTCTTGCATACTGAACTACAGAATAATTTTAAACCAGAGGGTCCCAGGTACATGGCATCGATCAACTGGCTTTTAACTGCAAGATTAAGGCCTACCTTTCCCCATTTGCAAGATCAGCTATTGGATACAATTCTGAATTAAATATGTTATCTCATTATTCAAACCAAGTTTGATTTCACTGGTCAATTTATTCCAGTAACATATTTAGTCTGTTGAGGTGGTTCGGAGGACTAAGCGAAATCCATCAAAATTTTTCAATAGTTTACAGAATTAAATTTTTAAAATTTAACATCCAAACAATTAAATAAAAGGTAGGGGTTACAGACCATATGAGCTTACAATCTTTCACCAAAAATGGGGATTTTATTGAGTTGAAATGTTGAGGAAAGTTATCATTTTTCAAAAATATTTAAGTTACATCCACGAGAATTTTGATTAATTTAATATACTGCTAGTCTCTGTATTGAACTTTCTAAAAACAAAAAAGAAAAATGGATGTCACGGACCTTATTATTGAAGTATTGCACATAATCAAAATTTTCATAGTGATTTCTTTGTAAAATATTTTTTTGAAAAAACCTCCCTTGTTTAAATTTTCAGTTAAAAGAATTTTACAGTACAAATACGATCATGAATTTTCCGTCAAAATTGAATGCTAGACTAAATTGGCCCATTATTTGTGTTTTAAGCGAAATTCATGTATATGAAAGATTTGTCCAAATATTAAAATGTTTGCATTTTTTTAATAAAAAATACCTATCAAAGCATAAAAAAAGAAATCAAAATTTCGGAATACTACCGAACCACCTTAAAACAAAGGTTTAAGGGTGCGGTGAATATGTAAATTAAAACTGGTAATCAGAACTAGTTCAGATTTACATATGATGACCGCACCTTTAAAGTGTTACGTGACATGATGAAATAAGGTCTGTTAAAATTGTCATGTGACCTATCAAATTCACAACAACTTAAAATGGACTTAAGTGAAATGGGATATGGAATTAATGAACTAGCAGCAAATATTTCACGACTCCGAAGACCTCCTATATATCAATTTAACACACACTAAAATTCGACTTCCATCTTCTAAGATGGTCAAAATATGTTTTTCTTGTATATATTTGCAAAGGAGCTGATCTAAATGAAAAGCTTTTGTAAAAGACATTCCATACACCATTTCACTAAAGTTTATTTTAAGTTGTTTAGAATTTGTTTTGTCACATGACGATTCTAACAGACCTTATTTCACCATGTCACATAACCCTTTTTTATCATAATTCTATATTAATCTATGATCCACGCTGGAGGATATTTATGTTTTCATCAAATCCAAATGAAATGGGCAATCTGTGTAAAATACCTACCATACGTCATTCCAGTACAACCAAGTTGAATTTGCTTCAATAGTGTGAAAATATAGTGTCTATACCTTAGGCCCTGTCGGCCATACTTTTATCTTATCCGATCAAAATGGGCAATCTTTATAAACCATTTATACACTGTTCTAATGCAGTTGAATTCAGTTTAATTTAATTAATAGTTTAATGACGATGAAAATGACGATTTTCTTATAGGGTCAAAGGTGAAACTATGCTCGGAGCTGGTGGTCATGTTTTTCATTGGATTGTAACGAAATAACCATTTAGGGGGGCCTTCTATACATCATACCTATGAAGTTATAGATAATGAAGATGCGAAAAGTTAATGAACAGACGACACGATATGGAAATATCTCACACTGACGCTTGAGAAATCCCAATTTGTCAAATCCGGAAATATAATACCAGAATTAAAATATTGAATCTCTTTTGAATTTTTCTTAAAATTAAGAAGTAGCTCCGTTTTTTTATAGCTCTGTCGTTAGCTTATTTTGGCTTCTCATTTAGACTTTATTATTTGATATTTATCAGACTAAATGAAGTTTTGGTTTATGGTTTTCCAAATATTTTGATTTTGATCTGCACTGAAGAGACCTAAATTGCTACATTGAAATATGCAGAATTTACAGAAACTTCAGTGTTATGTCATTAAAGAGATAAAGAAGACACAATTTTTGTAGCATTTAAAATATTTTTCATATTCTTGAATCGGGAATATCAAAGTCGGAGTGAGGAAATGTTTGCAGATCCAAAACAACTGATAAAGGAGAGAGTGTGTCTTTGCATGTTAATAGATTTATTTGTAACATACACTAAGAGGCTCAGACACTGAGCCTGAATCGCTCACCTGACAAAATGCTTACCCCTTAGGTAAATAAAATGGTTATTTAGCATTTAAATCCCATTCATAAGCCATTTTTATTCAATTTTCCATTTGAAATCCATTCAAAATTCATTTTATTTTTCAGGCCTTATCCTGAACCATTTATAATTTACCCATTTATTTTCATTTTTTGTCNGCCAAATGGCAACCAATTACGCCCCCGCTCACTAAACCCTGAATCAATATGGCAAGTGCAAATTTAAGTGTGTGTGGACACAATACAAGTGTTGACAAGTATGGGCTAATGATATACCTCCCCCTTTTTTCCACAAAATATACAAGTTCTGAGCCCAAAAATCATATTTGTTGGTGCTCGTTTTTTCCAGTTTTCATAACAACAACAGCCATTTTCAAAATTCTGAGAACCAAACTCATTTCTATGGGTGCAAGGCAACCTTAGTGTACAGTTTCATCCAATTTGAGGCACTTTGAATTTTCCCGCCTTTTTCCAGTTTCCATGACAACGGCAGCCATTTTGGAAATTCTGAGACCCAAAATCATTTCTATGGATGCTAGACAACCTTCTTGTAAAGTTACATCCAATTTGCGGCACTTTGAATTTTCCCCGCCTTTTTCAATTTCCTGGCAACCACGACCATTTTGAAATTTCCAAAAAATGTGTGTGTGTGTGTGTGTGTGCATCTACTAATTGCTAGTTAGATTCCTTTGAAGTATTTTGAATTTGCATGCAAAGTGTCCAAAAAACATCAAAAGTTTTTTTATTTGTATGAACGGACGGACGGACAGACCATAGTAAAACGATATGCTTTTAGTCGCGGGGGCATAAAAATGTTCCATGCTGACGGCCATGTTTTTCATCGGATCGGTACGAAATGAGCAATCTTTGTAAAGGACCTTCAATACATCATTCCTGTAAAGTTTGGTTGAATTTGCATCAGTAGTTTCAGAGGAGATGAAAATGTGATTTTTCCCATAGGGTCCAATGTTAAACTATGTTCCGTGCTCGCAGCCGTGTTTTTATCGAATAGGAACGAAATGAGCAGTCTTTGTAAAGGACCTTTATTACATCATTCCTGTACAGTTTGGCTGTATTTGCTTCAGTGGTTTCAGAGGAGAAGATGAAAATGTGATGTTCCCATAGGGACCAATGTTAAACTATGTTCAGCGCTGGCGGCCATGCTTTTTATCGGATCGGAACGAAACGAGCAATCTTTGTAAAGAAGCTCCCATACATCATTCCTGTAAAGTTTGGTTGAATTTACTTTAGTTGTTTCAGAGGAGAAGATGAAAATGTGAAAAGTTTAACAGACGGACGACGTGTGCCAAGTGATGGCAATAGCTCACACTGACCCTTTGGTTAAGGTGTGCTAACAAGACAAATTGTGCGTTTTGTTTTTAATCCTTGAGGGATCAAGGCCATCAAGAGACAGATTGATGACCTTAAAACAAAGCATATTTTATATAATTTTAGTAAGAACTTCATTAATTCATACCTGTTTAAGTCCTAAATCATCCTCCATAAATCTTGACTCCATGCTTGATCTAACAAGTGTTACATCACACAGTATTTTGCCCTTCAATTCATATTCTCTACAGATAATTAGCCTTCGATAAAATAACCTTGCAGTCATTTCTACTTCTTCACGACTTTTGAACATATCAGATTCCATCAATAGCTCTGTTGCTTTCGTTAATCTGTTGACTGTGTTTGGCTGCGCCAAAATTAGATTATATGCCTATAAAGAAACAAAGCATTTTGACCTTTGCTATTTTTTATGTACAAAAATAGAAAAAAATATTACATTTTGAAATAAACCGTAGAAAGCCGTGCGAAGAAAAAGAAACATTGTTGTGTTGTAATTTGTTTTTATTTCTATTTCGGTTTTGATTTTAAAATCGCCTCAAGCCTTTTTTATAGCAACTTCGGTATTCAGTCATTTTCTAAATAATTTGTCTTTGTTTTATCCATAATGATATAGAAATTATATTTATTTACTACTCCTTTCTATTCGATGTCAAATGCTTGATAGACACTAGTGCATTCGACTTGGCACATTTGAAAAATGAAAATTCAGATACGGGTTTGGCTTGATACTTTTACCTAAAATGTCATTTGCAAGGTTGCCTTTGTAACGTCATTATTGACTGATATAATTAACGTCATATTTTGCCCACTTAAGGTGTCTTGATCTGGTATTTGTATAGTGTTAAAGAATTTTGTGAGAATTTCTGTGTTGAAAAAAATAATGCTTTTTACCAATCTGCCACTGTATACAGTGTCCTGTGGTTCCGTTAAATTTCGGCAAAAGCCGCGCTACCACGTGAGTGAAAAGTTTTTTCAATGCATATTCTCAAAAACATGCCAACTCCTGATTGACAGAAAGATGTTATAGCCGTGTTTTACGAGAATCAATAAATGTGCCGTGTGTCAACATGTTACAATGTATCTGTGTAACTAGAAAATAAGAAAATGTGGACATTGCAATTCAAAGCAGTTGCAAGCATTTGAAAAGTTGGTGTCGATATAGAACAGGTCAATATATAGAAACAGTAATCAGTTATTGACTGGGTCCGAAAACAACAACTGTTTTGTTTAACCCTCGTGCAACAGTTCAGTCTACGGGTTAAACAAAACAGCTGTTGCTTGAGGACCCAGGCTATAACTGTTTTGTTATACCTTTTCATGTCCAATGTGTTTTGTCTTTAAAATGTTTTATTGGTATATCTATCTGCATAATACATTAAATTTTCAGTTTTGTTGAATACGCTCCATTTCATCTGAATACAATTCATGTCACAAAATTGGTAGTACAGACGACAAAAAAATCATTTGATATGGGCGTGATATTTTTAACCAATCACAATAAGACAAGCGGTCAATAGTTAGGCTTTGGACAACAGAGTGAAAACTGTTGGCTGGTCAATAGATCCATTGGGTTTCAGAAAATAAAACAGACAAATTGTAGATGTTCATTATAAGGAACTGTAATAAGGTATGACAAAAGGTATGTGTGCTATTCAAGTTAAAAGGCTGGAAATTCCCGCTTACTGGTATTTGAGGCAACCGTACCTACCTTCAATTACAGAAGAGTTCCTTTCTCAAAAGTCCCGTATTGTGTCGATTTATTACAAATCTTATTGAAATATATGAGTCTGTGCCTCATTTCAGTTGTTTTGGAAGGTCTCTGATTTTATCCATTGGAATGCATTTACAAGCTTTGCATAGCAACCCTACGTTTTATTGTCTGATTAGAAAAATTGCGAAGTGTCTTTTGACCAAAATTTATGAAATTCTCAGTATTCCTTCAAGTTGTTAAAATATACTGATTCCAAATAAATAACTAATTAAAAATCTCATTATTTGTTGACAACTTTTTGATTTATTAAAACGTCAATATCAAATTTTTAGAAGTCCCAAACAGTAGGAGTAACCCCTTAATATACTTGCAAAAACAAATATCTGTCTTCCAATAAATGTCTCATCCTTATTCCTTACTTCCTTTTAAATGAATGATTAAAGGTTGACTTTATTGTTTTTAATATGTTCCAGAAATGTCGTTTGCAAATTGCAATTCAAGTCTGAACTTTTTTATTGCTTAAAAAGTAATAGATTTTTTTAAAGAAACAGAATACCGTATTAGTGGATATTTCCGCGGGAACTTAATTTTCTCTTTATTCATGACTATCTTTATGTCGCGAAAATTAAATACCGCGAAATAAAATTTACCTAAATTTTACATGAAACTTTATATAGCAAAGGATGATAAATCGCGAATATTTCAGTCCGCGAAAATAAAATCATAAATTTTGAAGGAATCGCGAAATTTGTCACACAAATAACCACATATACGGTAATTGATTGCTTGTTAAAGACAATTTCTTTGGTCAAAGTACGTTTTTTTTTTCTGTGTAATAGGGTCAGTAAATCTCATCATAACACTGAGAATTTACAATAACTGATGAAAATTTAAACTTTTCCTGCCGGAATATGACGTCTGAGGATTATGACGCTCATGTTTTTGTGTGAAACGGCACACATTATTGTACAAATTTGAACAAGACTCACAAACCTTCTACTATATTGGTACAAAATGGTTTATTGGTACACATACTTGTTCTTTTTTAGATGGCATAAATATCCCGACAAAAACAGCCAGTATTTCAGATTCGATCTCATCGTTTCTTGTTAATTGCTTTTTGTTGATGTACACGTCCAATTTCTTTTTGGTAGCAATGTGAGATCCCTCAAGCAAGTATAGATGTCCAATTGTGTTAGCCCCCTGTAACTGAATAACCATTTCCATAGCAACGGCTGCACCGAAAGAATATCCGCCAATGAAATATGGACCGTCTGCTTGTACTGATTTTATGTGCTTGTAAAATATAAAGAAAAGATATGAATTTGTTGTAGATGTACACAAATGTTACCGATAGTATTATTTTTTCGTTTTCAAAGAATTACATTATATTTTTGTTTATCAGAGTAATGCGTAACGCTTCATGTTATACTAAAACATTGCACAAATAAAAAACTAAAACAACAAACAAACAAACAAACAAACACAAAAACACAAACAAGCATTAGATATTTTGTGAAATTTATCTCATTAACACACTGAAGCCCTGTTGTATGCTAGTTTTTGCTTAATTGTCAAAGTCAAATCTGTATCATATTCCTTTGTGTTAGCATATATTTGTAGAAACTTTGTCTCATGTACATTTACTCCATTGTCTTTTAACATTTTGAATAAAATAAAGTTAAAAAATCAGTTTAAGGATTCAGAAAGCTCATTGAAGGTCTACAGAATATTGAAAAAAAAAACAAAATCCCGAAAATGTAGGACAATTGACACAAAATCTACATCTTGCGGTCTCTTGTTAAAATTGTGACGAATATCAGAATTCCAAAATCTTATTGTGCATCTAATGGATATATACTTAGCAACAGAAGAAACGCACCACTTTTTTAATATTATCTAGCTCCCTAGATTTTTTTCCTACGTCAACCATTTTTATGTATTTTTCAATTTGAAATGTCTAGATTAAGCAAGTAAATTTTTGTCACAAAATTTGTCATTTTCAAGTCACAGCAACGGTTTCTGCCGAATGAATGAGAAAACAAAAGTCAGAGAATTGCTTTCCTCGGAATGAGCTTGTTTGGAAGTTGTATTGTCAACAGTTACAAAACAGTAAATTTTTAATAAATCTTACAGGTAGGAGCACAAAAGGTTCAAACTTCATCCCTTTCAACATTTTTGCATGAAAAAGTGGTTTGTCTCATTTGCATTTACTCCATATCCCTTCATTGTTAATTTTTGGAAAAATGAAATTCAGAAATTCCAAAAAGTTTCATTTTTTCAGATTTTTGACTTTGTGATAAGAGAAATAATGTGTAAAATTTTCAAGTTGTTCCAGCAAGTATTTGAAGAGATATTGGCTGTAGAATTTTAAGTACATAGAAATACACGTTAGTGGTGCATTTCTTTTGTTGTTGAGTATATATATATACGACCATTAAAATCCCCGAATATTATATAAGGTTCAAAAACATGTGACAAATGATCGAAATGAGAGGGATTAAGTAAATATACTAGAACGACACGAAAGCCTCGCCTGGCAATGATTTAACAAAAATAATGAAAACATCAAAGCATTATTACCGAACCAAAACCTCAAGTATAAGTCATCAAGATAAACTAATATATCAAAGATATAAAGTAAATTTTGACCATTGTCCACCACCCTAGAATCAAATGGTTGCTCCCTAATTCATCAAAATGAACTTACACACCAAATAACCAGCCATCATCTCGAGGGTTTTCACAAAACATCCAGACAACTGTTTGTTTGTCAGAATAGGAGTTTCCGCGAATCCAATAAGTGACGTCACAAAATCTAATTTACATATGCAAATTAGCATTTTTGGTTGGCAAAGCCGAAGAATTATCACTTTAGAGCATTGGGATAGAATTTTCAATCTTTGATATTTTTTTCATTATATGCACGATTTTGGATCTGTAAAATGCATGTTAAACATTGAGATAGTCATATTTTTTCTACCGATTTACTTTTTGATAAGAATAGACAAATATTTTTTCATGTGAAGTTTAAAAATGTGAAAGTTCGAAAAATTATATGGTTTACAAAATACGCTTATTTTATATATATTAAAATTAAAAGGCTGAAAATTTTTAGATCCTGTAAAAGTGTAAACATTCCATAATTGAGATCAAAAAGAATTATCCATTTATCTTAAATAACAAATTCTCACTAGTTAATTGAAAATGACATTTTTATGACCCTAATCAGTGACTACGATTTCTTGCCAACCAAAGGTAATTTTTCAAGCTTGTGACGTCACGCCGGAAACTCCTATAACTGATCAGAGTAAAAATTATGCCCCCAATTTTATTGTAGCGGCACTAAAATAGGAAAATAGCAAAATTACTATGATTACAGATCAGTTACCTGAAAAAACCATTACAATTAATAGATACAGTAAGATAATTTATTTACCTGTAAATAATGGGAAGCCATTGCAGATATGGACTCAAGCGGAGTGTCTGCCGTACACTGTAGGCCATACACTGGGCATTTAAAGAACTTGACCAAATCCCCAAAGCAGGAAGCATTGCCTGTAAAAAGAGATGAAATAAAATATATTATTGCAGTACATGGCACGTCTTCCGTAACACGTTGTAACAATGGATATTGAAAAACCTTAAGAAAGGCAAACTGATTATTATATTACAAAACATTTCTTGTAGTAAAGATCAGAAATTGTATAGAAACGATTGCTGTTCTACAAACCAAATAATAAACAAACAATAATGACACATAAAAGGATTCGGAAACAAGCTAAACATAGCTTATATAAATCCGTCTCCTTAAAAATCAAATATTTTAACTTAACAATTATTAAAATGCTCAGTGAAAGAAGAAATATAAACAAACATAAATAATATCTCTTATATATCTTATGGTGTATCTAATGATGTACTAAAGTTTTAGAAATATGATACAACTAAGGAATGTTTCCCTTGTTCAAAGCTCTGTCTTTACATGATGTTGAACTACGTACGGAAGTTATCGTAAATTAAGTTCCTGCACATGACCATTTCAATTAAACAAAGACTGAAAATTGCTGTAAATTTTAGTTCTAGTCTATATATATATATGGCTATATCGACAAATTATGTCCCTTCAGTAAAAACAAAAATCAAACAATGTTAATCTGAATAAAAGAATATGCCCAGAAATCTGAACCTTTAAATCACGATGAACTGTCTTATTTTTATTTATATATAGAATGTACAACAGACGGAAAGGCAGACAAACTACTGAAAACGTACAACAAACCACTGCATCTGAAAGTTTTTGAATGCATTTACAACAGGATTATATGTTCCCCGCTAATGACCATCTTGTATGAAGTGTAATAATAAAAACCACTAACTTTGAAAAGGACGTGCCATGAAAATTGTTAATGGATGCAATGTCCCGGAAAAAACCTGAACATTCCGTTTAATATTATGAAATCAGTTTTGTAATATAATAATCAGTAACTTCGGTATGTTGTTACCACTGGGTCGATACCACTGCTGATGGACTGTTAGTCCCCGAGGGTATTCAGCAACCCAGTAGTCAGTACTTCGGTGCTGGCCCGAAAACCGACTTTATTTGGAAATTTGCAAAATCTAAATCTAAGAAAATTTGCTTAAAACTAAGCAGTATCTTCCTCTTGCATAGCTCTGTCCTTAGCTGATTTTGGCTTTTCTATTTGATTCAATTGGTATGTTGTTCTCTATCAGATTTAAAACATATTTCGGTTTGGATTTCCAAATGTTTTGATTTAATCTGCTCTGATGAGACCTAAATTGTCGAAATGCGCATATGCAGAATTTAAAATGAAGGTAACTTCGGTATATTGTTATTAATAGTTATGCAAAATGGCACATTTATACTTAACATTTAATACCTTACCATCAAGTGGATGGATCAAAAATAAAATCTGTCTATTTTCAATGTTGTTCATTTTTTTGCAAACAATCTGAGGCATAAGACAATTCAAATCATAGGAGAACATAGATCCATCATAGTCCATAATTGATTCATTAGACGATTCTGTCTTTTCATTCATCTGCTCATGCGTGTCTTCCATACTTTTAAGTTTACTGATCGTTAAAGTTTGAATTTGTTCCAAAGATAGAGCTATCCCAAACTGAGCGTCTAAAACCTGTTGAATTTCAATTCCTAATAACGAATCTAAGCCAAGATCTGCAAAACGTGAATCCCTGTCAGCCAACGAAGGATCCTGAATTCCTGCAAAACAAAAGAAATATATTTGTTGATTTTCAGACCACACCTGATACCACCTTCTTTTGAGTGGTTATAGGTTTGCTTTATTTACTTTGATTTTTTTAATTTGTCTCATATGAAGCTACTCGAAACTTTATATTTAGATGTTTTCGTCAGTTATGGTTTTACAATCTTACATTTGACGGAAGTTTGTGATCGTAAATTAAGGATGATTGCTGGTAAATTTTAAAATAACAAGGATATCAACATCTTCCCTAGCCAAGGGTCACAATCCGCCCCTCTATCCCTTGGCAGATCAAGCCACATTTTTGGAGACACAAGTCTAGAATTATCTCCCTTTGAAGTAAGATTTTCAGTATGATTTATTGTAAAAATTAAAGAGCATTTATGAAATCTAATAATGTCAAAATTTAAAACAAAAATTAATTCAAGGAAAATGAACCCTCAAGAGTAAAGAAACATTACAAATCCTTGGAAGTTTGCATAATTTAAAAAGTAATAAACACCCTATTTTAAGTTTTATTGTCATTTTATATATTTTAGAAATAATATGAATTCTGTATTCCGATTGGATGCACCCAAGTGCAACTGCAACAAATCAAATTTGTGGATTTAATGCTTTGGAAATTAAGATAGATCTACCCTTGGCTAGCAAAGATAGGATATCAATTAAATGTCATTTTTTGACAGAAAATTGAAAATGTAGTTTAAGTCAGAAAATTTGATAGGTTACCGATGTGATTTTGAAATACCAGTGTTTCTAAAAATGGCAGAAAACGTGATCTCCTTTGCAGTTTTCACAAGTTTAACAATTAGATTTTATCAGATGACTTAAATGCAATTTAGGTACAACAATTAATTACTCACCGGGCAAAACTTTATACCGAAAATATGAAAGGAGAAGATGAAAATGTGAAAGCTTAACGGACGGACGACGGACGCCAAGTGATGGCAATAGCTCACATTTACTCTTTAGGTCAGGTGAGCTAAAAAGCACATGAATTTACTTAAATATTTGAACGGGCTGAAAATTCAAGGTGGGGGATGAGAATCTAGATATTTTTATTATGGCCTAATACAAAGTTGAAATATAACAAAAAATTCCAAATTCGTACAATACAGTGGTGTCTGAGACTTTTTTTTATTACAACATATCCTTTCTAAAAATTACCTAATATATGCAGAATACTTTCAACCATTTTCTTCTGTTGTTTATTTTGCTGCCCTCCTTGCCTGTCTGTATTAACAAAGCTGCAAACAACAGGGTTTGGTTGTTGAAGAAACTGGTCCAATACATTCAAACATGAACTTATTCTCTGTGGACGTGTTCCTGAAACCTCTGTATTATTTGACCAAGACTGCTCTGCAAGTACTCCAACATCACCAATAGCACCCCACTGGATGGCTAAACCTATAATAAAATAAAGCACTGTGTAGGGCTTTATATTCGCGGTATGAAATTTTCGCGGTTTTGAGTGTCGGACTAATTCGCGGGGTTTATATTCGCGGTTTTTTAGTTAAAGTCATTATCTCCATTTAAACTCAGACTTACAGTGAAATATTCGCGGGTTTAAATTTTCGCGGTTATCTTTTTAAATGCGAATAGCGCGAAAATTAATACCCCGCGAAATATAACAACCATACAGTATGCAAGTTTTACTGCTTTGTAGAGGCCACTTAGTAGCACAAGTATCATACCTAGGAAACACCTACAAGGGTCACAATCCATAAGGGAACAGCAGAAGAAAACATTATGAAAGACACACGTACAAACCAGGCAATCGGTATAGTCGGACTTGGTACTGGCACTAGAAAAAGCCAGTGGTAGAGTTAAACTGTTTAGGGAAGGCTTAATCAAAGGATAGTTGTAAAGTATGTAGATGCTATTTTGTAGTATTAATCCTCAATCAAAATGATTAAATCTGTGTACAACTTAACAACAAGAGGCTCTCAAGAGCCTGTATCGCTCACCCGGGCCACGGCTGACATATGCAGTAAAAATAATCCAAATATTTTAAGGGCATTATTTTTAAATTTGTTATAGTCTTTCAAGAGTAACCGTAGACCAATTTTTTGGGCCATTTGGCTACAAATTCTAGTTTGACAACTTTATTGCTGTTGAAAAACTAGAATTGGTTAAAAAAAATGATCAATTGATACTAACCCCAGTCACTGTTGTGTTAGGTGAACTTTTTTACAATGTGAGCATTTATATACTTGAGTATTTGTTACTTATACAGAGGTGATTTCATGATTTTGATTATTTCAATCAAATTTTTGAAATGTGAAAATTTTTTGATTTAACATGTATATTCAGTTGAACATTTTTACTTATGGTTAATTCACATACTTTTGGAGATACTGTAATCATTTTTAGTATTATTTTGGTTTAAAACACAAAATCAGTAATTTGTTTATGGGAGATAATAAATTTACCAAGAGAGGTAATAGAACACGAAAAATTATCTCCCATCAATAAAACAGGGGTTTTCACATTTTCTCCCTCAAAATGATATGCATGATTAAATCTTTGTGGGCATATTAAAATTTGTTAAAGTAAATATCATTTACTTTTATTTTTATTCATAATCTATTTACATAAAAATGATGCAAAGTCTTTGTAAAATTAAAAAACAGGAATTCCCCTCATCTAGGAAGGCTCTTATTAAATATGAAAATGCTTCCACATGCTCAACAATCAAACACTCTAAAGATTATTTCCAGAGGTGAGTATCAACTTCTCAATTTGGTTAACCAATTCTACAATTTTTTATCAACAATTAAGTTGTCAATCTGTAGAATCGGTAACCAAATGGCCGATAAAATAGGTCTTAGCTTACTGATGAAGGACAGAAATAGACATTAATGTTATATTATCTTAAGTTAAACTATGTTCCAGACTGGCAGCTATTTTGGATGGGGTGCAGTTCTACTGTCACCTCTCTTGAAGGGGACCATCTAAGGACCATCAAGTCTAAATAAAAGTGACAAAAAAGTCCGAATCTATAAAAGGAAGAGACCAATAAGTAAAATCCGTGTAACATTCGACTGAATCAGGGGAACACAATCCGACACAGAACATTTTTGACAAGCCGTCATTTTCCCGACTTGGAACGGGCATTTTGATAAAAACATAAAATGGCGGGTTAAACCGGGTTTATTGATGCATCAACCTCCCGCTTATATGACGACTAACTATAGCTTCTGTGTGCCCAGATTGTGTTAAATGTCAAAGCCATAATATTGTCAGGGGCACTACACTATTTCAATACGCCAGTGTTTGACTGACCTCGAAAATAGTACTATAAAATATAGTGCCTTTTAATTTGTAGTGACTCCAGTCAATTGATACATGTTATAATCAGCAAGATCATAGAATATTTCTAGGTGAATGGCGGAGAGCAAAGAACAGTTGAAAAAACATGATTAAGTTGCATAACAAGCTAGAACGGATCGAATGAAATACGNATTTGGTTAACCAATTCTACAATTTTTTATCAACAATTTAGTTGTCAATCTGTAGAATCGGTAACCAAATGGCCGATAAAATTGGTCTTAGCTTACTGATGAAGGACAGTAATAGACATTAATGTTATATTATCTTAAGTTAAACTATGTTCCAGACTGGCAGCTATTTTGGATGGGGTGCAGTTCTACTGTCACCTTTCTTGAAGGGGACCATCTAAGGACCATCTAGTCTAAATAAAAGTGACAAANTTCAATTCAATTCAATTTTATTTTCTTATTTGACATACAACATATGGTTTAAATGTATTTATTTTATCGTGTTGGTGATCTGTTAACGGAAAAACAAGTTCCCGCACCTGGGAAAATTCATTTCTAAATTATGTGAATTTTTGAAATTCTGGAATTTAACATACGCGTCAATGGGAGGCCGAATTAGTGGTGTGCCTCCTGTCAAAACCTAGATTTTTTCTCTAATAGGTAATTTTGGTTCCAATTGACTAAATATTTTCAGAGGAGAACATCTTTAAATGCTTTCCAATAGGTTCACCTAGGTCTCAAGGTTAAACTATGTTCCCCACTGGGGCAATCTTGAATGGGATGCAGACATGCCATGCAAAATTTTCAAACGGGAACAACTATGGCCCGTTGTGACAAAGTATGTTTTTATTATTGGCTAAGTAATTTCAGAGAAGATCTTTTAATGTTTTCCCATAGTGTCCAATGTTCAATCTGTTCCCCGCCGGCAGCCATCTTGCAAGAAGCAAAGAGCTGAAAAACAACTAAGATCCCTGCTAGCGGCCATCTTGGATATAGCGCGGATCTGAGAAACAAGTTTTTTGCAGGGGACCATCTAAAGACTATTGTGGCCAAGTTTGATTTCAATTGGCCCAGTAGTTTCAGATGAGAAAATCTTTGAATGTGTTTTCCCAAAGGGTCCAATGTTAAAACTATGATCCCGCTGGCGGCCATCATGGATATAGCGCGGATCTGAAAAACAACTTTTTGGAAGGGGACCATCTAAGGACTATTGTGGCCATGTTTGGTTTCAAGTGGCCTAGTAGTTTCAGAGAAGAAGATCTTTGAAAGTGTTTTCCCATAAGGTCCAATGTTAAAACTATGTTCCCAGCTGGCGGCCATCTTGGATATAGCACGGATCTGAACAACAACTTTTTGCTGGGGACCATCTTAGGACTATTGTGGCCAAGTTTGGTTTCAACTGGCCCAGTATAGTTTCAGTGGAGAAGATCTTTGAATGTGTTTTCCCATAGAGTCCAATGTTAAAACTATGATCCCCGCTGGCGGCCATCTGGGATAAAGCGCAGATCTGCAGGGGACCATCTAGGGACTATTGTGGCCAAGTTTGGTTTTAAATGTTAAAACTATGTTCCCAGCTGGCGGCCATTTTGGATATAGCGCGAACCAGAAAAAAAACTTTTCTTCAGGGGACCAGCCATAGACTATTGTGACCAAGTTTGGTTCCAATTGGCCCAGTAGTTTCAGGGGAGAAGATCTTTGAATGAAAAGTTTACGCCGGACGGACGAACGACGGACGCAAAGTGATGGCAAAAGCTCACCCTGGCATTAGCCAGGTGAGCTAAAAACAAATGAATGCAGCAGTGAATTGAAGATTTTTGCTTGAATTTCGTATTTTTAGACGTGTAAATTTTGACAATTCTTGTCAACTCTTTCGTCAGTCTGATAAAATCAAACATGTTGAAAACCAAACATCAAATGAAATGTTAAGATCGATATAGAATCAATATTTTTCTAATGAATACTTCTTTAGCACTTTATTTAGATTATTGCTTTCCATATTATTGAACTCTCATGCTGCTTATGAAAGGTTACTCCCTGAAACACGTGTACAAAATGACGAAATTTACTGTTTATTATGCAACCTGTCTATTGTGAAATTGAACATTTAAATTAGCCAAAGTCAGCGTTTATATACGTAAGGAAAAGGTCCTGTAAGTCTTGTTCACATTCGGGTACAAATTCATTTCAATATTTTTAACCCTTTAAATTTCGAAACTGTTTACTTGTTTAAAGGTGTATTTATTTTATACTAATTCGTAAAACGTCGACGTAATGTTTATTTATAAAAAAAAATGAAAAATGTGTACAAATATATGATTTCCCGCAAATGAATACAATGCCAACTCTCTTTTCATTACTTAAAAATGATAATAATACCTCTTTTGAAATCTGGTTTAAAGGATTATACACGTATAAATGATACCGTTATGAACATGAAAGAAATAATATAAGTTTTGAATGTGCATATGTAGATATGGTAGAGATGTATGCTCTTTATTTTTCTTAGATATGGTGTACTTGTACATGAGATAATATCTCATGTGTACACTTTGTTCAATTACTATTATCTAAATTCATATAAATTCTTAAACCTAAGGATTAACTCCCTCCATCGTAGTTTTGTCCTTAGCTATATTATATATTACTGATTATTCAGATTTCGTTTGGCTTTATGCATTTTAAACATTTTTGAAAATATGGATTTCCTTTGTTTGGGTTCTAGTGCTGCTGATGAGGAATTAATTTCCGAAATGGCCATACAGCTCATCAAAATTATTGCAGTTGGAGTTAACATATGTGTAATGGTCGCATGTTCATTTAAAAAATATCCTTTCGCAAAATTTTTAATACAGGAGTTTGTCTTTTATTGCCGTGTGGAGTTGGTAAAACAATTCCTCGTGGTAGAGATGTATGCTCTTTATTTTTCTTAGATATGGTGTACTTGTACATGAGATAATATCTCATGTGTACACTTTGTTCAATTACTATTATCTAAATTTATATAAATTCTAACACCTAAGGATTAACTCCCTCCATCGTAGTTTTGTCCTTAGTTATATTAGATATTACTGATTATTCGGATTTCGTTTGGTTTTATGCATTTAAAACATTTTTGAAATTATGGATTTCCTTTGTTTGGGTTCTAGTGCTGCTGATGGAGAATTAATTTCGGAAATGGCCATACAGCTCATTAAAATTATTGCAGCTGGAGTTAACATACGTGTTATGGTCTCATGTTCATTTACTCCATATCCTTTCGTAAAATATAGAATATTTTGGATATTGTGTATATATTAACTGACAAATTATAACCTAAAAGTATGTTTTACTAACTTTAACTTGACCGGGATAAGGTACCGGTACTTGATGTATAACACTTACACATTAAGATTTCAATCAAAGATATTATTATTTAAAATAAAATAAGTCATAATAGCCTACGGACAAAGATTAAATTTACCTGGAAGTCCGTCGTCTACCCTTTTCTCGCAGATTCTTTCCATTACTGAATTGGCATATCCGTAATTTGATTGACCTGCAGTTCCACGTCCACTACTGACAGATGAGAAAACAACAAACCAATCCAATGTATTTACACTTTTTCTTGTTAATGTGTCTAAATTGAGTGTCCCATGAACTTTAGGTTTACATGCCTCTTCAAAATCCTCCGAAGACATGTTCTGTAGAAGTCTGTCACGAAGAACCTATATAATATACAGGAATATTCAAATTAACAATGGAAGGATACAAAATAGATGCACACAGACAAAGTCTTCACAAATACATGGTAAAACCAAGCATTGGAACAGTTGCAATTTTTTTTCATCTTGAAATCACAATGAGACGTTCAACAGTGAGCTTTGCTCATACTTCATAATTAGTTCAAGACGACCGTCTAGTACCGGTTTTCTAAAAGTCTTTTCAAAGTCTTCTGAAGACGTGCTTTCTAGGAGTATATCTCGAGTACCGATATAACATACAGAAAAATTCAAAGTCTTTCAAGATTTGTTCTGTAGAAGTCTGTCTTCGATACCTATGTAACATACTGGAGAATTTCAAGTCATCTGAAGACATTTTCTGAAGAAGTCTGTCTCGGATACTTATATAAAAGACAGGGAAATTTAAAGTCTTATGAATCATATCTGTAGAAGTCTGTCTCGGCTACCTCTATAACAGACATGGAAACTCAAAGTCCTCTGAAAACATGTTTTGTAGAAGTCTGTCTCGGATACCCATATAACATACTGGAAAATTCAGTCCTCTGAAGACATTTTCTGTAGAAGTCTGTCTCGGATACCTTTATAATAGACAGGGACATTTAAAGTCTTCTGAAATCATATTCTCTAGAATGCTGTTCTGGATACCTATATAACCGGCAGGAAAATTCAAAGTCCTCTGAAGACATGTTCTGTTAAAGTCTGTCTCGAATACCTATATAACAGATAGGGATATTCAATTTTCTTTTAAGACGTTTTCTGTAGAACTCTGTCTCGGATACCTATATAACATACAGGGAAATTCAAAGTCCCCTGAAGACATGTTCTGTAGAAGTCTGTCTCAAATACCTATATAACAGACCGCAAAACGTCTTCTAAAGACAATAGACAAAAGACAATATTATATTAAAAAAATCAAAGTGCCCAATTTGAGCAGTAAAATAACAAAACAATACATGGACAATACAGAGACAATAACTAACATTTATGAGTATTATTGAATTACACCTATAACATTAAAATAATTCAAACACATAGTACCACCTGTAACTATTCACATACCAGTACAAGAAGGAGACAAGTCACATTGCAAACTTAATAAATGATCTCTCCTATGAAATACCTGTTTTAATAATTTATACAAAATTAAGATAATATTTTTATCCTCATTACTAAGAAGCCAAATAAATTTATTTTCATCTGTATGATCTGAAAAATATTTGTTTAAATTACAAATCTAAAGACATGTTCTGTGGAAGTCTGTTTTGAAGAACCATTGTAACATACTGGGAAATAACGTTCAGTGCGTCATGTTGAAGCAACGGCAGTAGAATACCGAAGGAACATGGAAAGCGATGATTACAAAAATCGAAGTCCAAAGACATGGCAAAAACGGTAACAGATAAAAACAAAGACAAAACAAGGACATGAGACAGCTACAATGCACGGAAATAAAAAGATAACATTAAGAACTAAGGCATTCACAGTGTGAACTCCCATGAAAACCGGGAGTGACATCAGGTGCTATTGAAGCCTTTACTTTGTTCTAAAGATGATTCTTATATGTACAAATGTACAAATTACCAACTATCAAGGATGCGTTATTATGCAGTTAAACAATGTATATTGTCTTTTCTTCTGTAAATGCATATAAAACATCCAACTTGTTTGCTCACTGGCGGATCCAGCACTAAAAATGGGGTTCCGATGGCGTTCGAGAAGTTGATTTTTTGCACGAAATTAAAAGAAATATATTCTCTAGAAAAATGGGAGGGTTTCCCAACCCCAGAACACCTCTCGTGGATCCGCCAATGATGCTCACATTGCCAACAGCACTCTAATTCAAATTGATTGATTCTCCAATAACAATTGAATCGTTAAAAGATATACAACAGTTATGAGACAATAATCTTTTGATTTACTATTCTTCACTTTATCATTAATTTGAACTCACTTTATCAACTTTTTTAAGTCCATTTATCAACTTTTTACCTCGCTTTGTCCAGTTTTTAACAGTTTTCTTGCATCAGTCTACACAATGTAAAAGGACCAAAGATGGCATTATTTTTACAGTTTGGACTTGAAATTGTATACATTAAATGGCTCAGGGTATGAAGTGATGAGCGGTTTATCATCTGTTTTATAGGTATTGTTGTATTTGACTTAACCTTAGCTTATTTGCTGAATTTGTCTTAGCAAACGAAATATAACTAATGAATTGTTCAGTAATATTTAAGATATGTTCTTTTCAAATTGTATTATAGAAATCATCAGTTCTGGCTCTTACAGCTCAGTTTGGCAAAATCACAAACCATGCTATTTCATTCATTAAATCATAAAACTACCATTCACTTAGACAGTACTGATAGTTTTTATTGATAATTCCATATCTGTTCATAAGGTTCAAATATTTCCGGTTTAATTTACGATATTGCAAAGAAAATGCAACAATATCTTAGAGATTTATTTTCACCATTACTGAGTACACCATATGTTTAGCTAATAGTTTAAGATTTTAGTTATTTTAATTATTATTAATATAAGAGTAGGCTTCTTATTAAGGATTCAATACTACTTACCATGGCTAAATGGAAAACACCACCAATAGAACCCAGTTTAGCTGCTTCATCAATTAATGCAGTAGCATCTTTTTCAATGGACACATCCATCTTGGAAATAACAACAGTCACCCCCTTTTTTCTGAAACCATCAATCTTTTTGGATTGATATCCTGTCTTAATACCAGATCTAGTGGTCAGAACTATGTGTCGTACTCCTCTATCGATAAGCCATTGACAAAGCTCTAATCCAAAACCCCCAAGTCCTCCTGTGATGATGTACGATTTTAAAGGATCGAAATAAGTTCTAGGTATAACTGGAATAGGACTCATTTCATATGATTCACTGTTGTTAACCTGCAAGGCAGAGTTAATCATTAATTATTATGATGATTAGTTGTACAATTTATTAAAGGTCAAAAGTTATGATATGAATTCTTCAAATACAATTGAGTGGTAAAATTAAACAGAAATGTGTTTAGAGTGGCGTTACACACCCTCAAATTGATTCAAATGCAACGGAGGGTAGGACGATGCACATAATAGATCTATCGGGATCTATCTAGATACTGATAAATATTGAGGTAATGAAAAATAGTACTACTATATGTATATATAAATTCCTACACAAAAAATGTCAGTCCTTGTATCAGTATTGTGAATTTTAAGTTCAACTAGCAAAAACCTTGCGCAAACCTCACTATGTATACCCCCGCTCCCCATTTGACTCCAGAAACAAAAAAGTCAATTTAAAGTTTAACACAGCTAGTGCACAATAGCAATATGCACTCAACACTGGATGCTGACCTATCATTAGATGTAAATTTGAATTGAAGCCAATCAAGCAGAAAAAGATAAGTAAAACAGGCCAAGTTTTCTTTGAGGCTGTCAGGCAACCAAAGATGCACCTGCATACAAAGTTTGATTACCCTACCATGCATAGTTGCAAAGATGTACACCCAAATATGGATGTCGACGTAGCCGAGACGCGGACACCGGGGGTACTCCACACCTTTGTTGAGGCGCACTTAAAAATGATGTGTCTGTATGACACATTCTTGCGATGTTAGTTCTAGTATGTAACATAACAAAGAAGTTACATCACCAAATTGTATTTGGCGCAAGTAAAATTAATGTTGTACCACATAGTTACATGCATGCATATGTCACCAGCAATATTTATATTGAATTTGTAATTGAATAATAAAGGCAACAAAAGCGCATGAAACATATATGAATATAAAAAAGCAAAATATACATGGTGAGCAGATACTTTTGGTGCCATACAAATAGATGGATGGGACAAAGGCAACATACAGTGATCCCTGTGTTTTTATGCTGCATTAGGGTGAACTCGACACGAAAATGTAGCCGACCAACTTAAAAATCAGGTTTCTCAATTAGCTTCCACCACTAATTGATGAGCAGGGGGTATCAGGTATACTAGAGCTTTTGATATAAGAATTCAGAGTATACCTGGCCATAGGAAGAGGAAAACTTAATGTTGCTGTAATGCTAAAAAAAACGCAGACCTTTTCATTGCATTGATGGTGGATATGTAGTGGTAATGATTATTTTTGTTCGATCCTGATTATGTATTTCTTCAACAGCACAAGCACAAATTTTCAATGTCTAAAAGCTCGTGGGATATCAATGAAGATGTATTTATCAAAATTTTTAATCAAATATTTCATTTATTAGAAGAATGATCCGATATCATTTTAACCAAAAAATATCGATAGGTCAGTGTGCCGGTTCTGAGATATAAGTGGCTAAGACTTGGGCTGGAAACCTAAGTTCTCTAGACTTTTCATAAACTTATATAAATAAGATAGATCCGAAATTAATAACATTTCCATAAACTAGACTTTTCATAAACTTATATCAATAAGATAGATCCGAAATGAACGACATTTCCATAAACTGACGAGTGGTCATCCTTAAGATATATACTAATTTACCTTAATTAGTACTTTTCCGATGTGTTTTCCTTTTGCCATATATCTAAATGCTTCTTCAACTTGATTTCTGCTGAAAACTGTTGACCTTAGGGGCTTCACAACACCAGACTTGATTCCTTCCTTCAATAATTTTGAGACTTCTAACATGTCTTCGCTTGAATGGTCATCAAATATTGCATCAAGTAAAATTCCGTGGAAACTTATATTCTTTAGGAACAAAGCCATACCTATATATACCCATGAATAAAAAATAATTAAATGTAGGTTTTTGATTTCTTCTTTCTTCTCGATCTAAATTGTTTGTTTTTTATAGGGTCTGTAAATCATATCACCTGACAAGAATGTACATTAAAATTTGAAAGGTTTGTCTCCAAACTATCACGTCGGAGGATGAGGTTTAAAGTTTTGTTTGATACGTCATATTTTCGCCGAATTTCGTACAATATATTACGTCTAAGAACGATTGATGTGCTCTTAAGTTTAAAATTGTCCTTTACACTGTCACACAATCAAAGAAGTCATGTTCAGCTAAACACATGCTCAGTCATGTCTAAAGGCCCAAACGTGACTTCGAGGTATCATCACAGGAGGACTGCGAAAATTCTATGTATTCTCAGAATATATAGGACAATTTATAATCCGCGAAAATTAGAACGTTTAAATTTTTAGCATACTTTTTCCACTCAAAAACGCGAAATTAACCTGCTATTAGGGAGAACAACACTCACGTCCAAGAGTTTTTTGGGAAAGAATGAAAAAACTGAGGACAAAAAATTGTGTGTTATTTATTATATTCAGTAAATAGTTTAATGTCCCTCGGATCTAAATTTTGTCACTATTTTTTACCGATGCACCTGATCTAACCCATAGTTTTTTATTTGGTCCATGTTGCTCATTTTTATATATACATGTCCCATGGTGTAAAAAGAGTTACGCCCACAAAAAAGTGATACACGGACGCACGGACACACGGCAAACAGACGCAGACCATTACTATGTCCCTCCGTCGCGTTGCGGCGGGGGACAATTACATTTTGTGTATATGATATATTCGTTTCTCTAATTTCTAGCACATTTAACCAACGCCTGACCAGTGTGATAAGAATATTTCTCATCTCTAGAGAGAGAAAATCTCACTTGAAATTTCCTGCCAAATCTATACGGAACATAATTCTTGGTGCTTTAAATTATATGATTAAATGAACATTTCTACAGCCTAAACACGTTGATTATGAAATATCTCACATTTTGTTAAAAAAATTATCAAATGTTTAGAAACTTGGCAAGCCTCGTTTTCAAACATTTGGAAAATTTATTTAACTCGATATAATAAATTTCGTAATCAACTTAGTTCTCGTTGTAGAAACTTTATATAAATATTAGCTTACTCCTTACCTAACGGACTATTATTATATAGATCGAACTTTCCAATCTCCAAAAATCGTCCATGTTTTGCCAGAACCATAAGGCTTGCTTCAAGTTTTTCCTCCGATAAAGAGTTCAAAACAATGTCCACACCTGTAAGTAATAAATAAGACCGTTACGAACCATCCTACCCCAAATATTTGACCCCGAAATTGAGATAAAAAAGAACTCAGAAAAGAATGAATACAACATTCAAATGCAGAAATATTGGTTAAAAGTCAACCTGTTTTATGCAGATTATGCATATTTGTGTTAGTTTGTTAGCTAGTACACGGAAATATGCAAAAGGAGGCCACTTTATAGCAATAATCACCTCTTGCAATTTCTATGCGAGTTTTGTGCAAAAAATATATCCTCACGTTTTAAGATCTCTCTACTAGCTGCTAGACATTTCTCGTTGAAATGGCGGGCCCGTGTCATCTGACATAAAACAATTGGAAAAACGCACTAGAAAAGAACATTATTCCCAAATGTTACTCGTGCAAATAATTTGACTTAATGACTGAATACTAACTGTTTTGCCAAAATAAACAAAACTTGGCATACCCACCCTACGCACCCTCATCCCCCTTCCCCGCTTAATAAATTTTAAAAAATAGCGAAGTTGCATAAAAAACAGCAAATTTATTTATGATGTACACGTGTTTCAAGCAGTAACCTCTCATCAGCAGCATTAGAATCAAATACTGTAAACATGGAAATATTTGGGAGTGGATAATTTTCGCTTATTTCGCGTTTAGGAATTTTCCATAAATATAACCCCATCGCGGATGCTTTTAGTAACAAACGTTTTATAATCATATTTCGAAGATCCGCGAATATTATAACTACCCAAAAGGTTTGGGTATTACAATTCGCGAAATTAACCCCCTCCCGCAAAAATATCCACGTTTACAGTAATATGGAAAGCCGTAATCCAAAAGTAGTCAAGAAAGAAGTACTCATTTCCAAACAAGATTGCTACGCGTAGCTATGTCCCACGCCGCTGCAGTTAATGCGATAAAGTCCCATAACTCATGTAAAATTTTGCGAAATCAAAATGGTGGCAGGATATGATCAACTGCATTAGGTTGCAAACAGCCAAGCAAAATTTCAGCAAAATCCCTTAATTGGATTTTGAGGAGATGTGTCCACAAAGTCTTCCTATGTTGTAGTATGCATTAAGTCGATAAAGTCCCATAACTCCCGTAAAATTTGTCCAATCAAAATGGCAGCATAATATGATCAAGTACATATGATGGCAAATCTTCAAACAAAATTTCAGCATAATCCGTTCAGTGGTTTCCGAGGAGTTGCGCCCACAAAGTGTTCCTAAGCTGTAGCATGCATTAAGTCGACGAATCAAAATGTCTATGCGATATGATCTTGTACATAAGGTGACTAACAATTCTGTAAAATTAGAATGAATTCGGACTGGCAGTTT
>MJUU01005905.1:16511-27450 GCA_002080025.1 Modiolus philippinarum | reverse complement strand
TAAATGTAGGATAAAATGGACTCATTATAAATAACTGGATGTTGAGTATTTGTTTTCATAACAAAGTGAATATTTATTTGCTGTGTGGAAAAAATTTTACAGTTCTAAAATTTTGATCATACCTATTGCAATGATTCTATTTGTTTGTGTAACTAATAAAAAAGTTAAAAACAGAGTTATCTCCTCCTACCCCAGGTCTACCCCCTTAAGATCTCTCTACTAGCTGCTAGACATTTCTCGTTGAAATGGCGGGCCCGTGTCATCTGACATAAAAAAATTGGAAAAACGCACTAGAAAAGAACATTATTCCCAAATGTTACTCGTGCAAATAATTTGACTTAATAACTGAATACTAACTGTTTTGCCAAAATAAACAAAACTTGGCATACCCAACCTGCGCACCCCCATCCCCCTCCCCCGCTTAATAAATTTCAAAAAATAGCGAAGTTGCATAAAAAACAGCAAATTTATTTATGATGTACACGTGTTTCAAGCAGTAACCTCTCATCAGCAGCATTAGAATCAAATACTTTAAACATGGAAATTTTTGGGTGTGGATAATTTTCGCTTATTTTGCGTTTAGGAATTTTACATTTAAATAACTCCATCGCGGATGCTTTTAGTAACAAACGTTTTATAATCATATTTCGAAGATCCGCGAATATTATAACTACGCAAAAGGTTTGGGTATTACAATTCGCGAAATTAACCCCCTCCCGCGAAAATAGCCATGTTTACAGTAATATGGAAAGCCGTAATCCAAAAGTAGTCAAGAAAGAAGTACTCATTTCCAAACAAGATTGCTACGCGTAGCTATGTCCCCCGCCGCTGCAGTAAAGTCGATAAAGTCCCATAACTCATGTAAAATTTTGCGAATCAAAATAGTGGCATGATATGATCAACTGCATTAGATTGCAAACAGCCAAGCAAAATTTCAGCAAAATCCCTTAATTGGATTTTGATGAGATGTGTCCACAAAGTCTTCCTATGTTGTAGTATACATTAAGTCGATAAATTCCATAACTCCCGTAAAATTTGTCCAATCAAAATGGCAGCATAATATGATCAAATACATATGGTGGCAAATCTTCAAACAAAATTTCAGCATAATCCGTTCAGTGGTTTCCGAGGAGTTGCACCCACAAAGTGTTCCTAAGCTGTAGCATGCATTAAAGTTGATAAAGTCCAATAACTCCTGTAAAATTTGACGAATCAAAATGGCTATGCGATATGATCTTGTACATGAGGTGACTAACAATTCTGTAAAATGAGAATGAATTCGGACTGGCAGTTTCTGAGGTGTTGCGTCCACAAAATTTGAGAAATTAAAATGGCGATGCGATATGATCTAGTACTAATAGTGACTAACAATTCTGTAAAATTTGAATGAATTCTGGCCAGCGGTTTCTGAGGAGTTGCGTCAACAAAATTTGCCATTGTATAACAATCTCAAAATAATCAAAGTCCCATAACTCCCACAAAATTTGACGAATCGAAATTGTGATGCGATATGATCTAGAACTAATGTTTACTTACAATCCTGTAAAATTTGAATGAATTCTGACCAGCAGTTTCTGAGGAGTTGCGCCCACAAAAAACGTGACACATGGACGGACAGACGCACTGACGCAGACCATTACCATGTCCCTCCGTCGCGTTGCGGCGGGGGACAAAAAAATCAAAATAGGAAGCCAAATCCGGTACCAAGGACATCTAGCGAGTTTCACACCCGGAATGAAGCCTCAGTTGACTTAAGTGGTTAAAATTTTGATAAAACAGTAAATTTCTATGGCACGCAAGGTAAAATTTTCATGTCAGACAAGTCTGACTATTGGGCTGGTGAAAGGTTGTTTAAAATTATTGAAATGTGTTCTTTGCGTATTTATAACAATGTTGACATTCTGTAAATCATTTCAGTATGAGAAAAATCAAAACTCATAATTCATAAATATACCTTTCCCTTTCGTCTCCTTCATGATATGTGAAGCAAAGTCTGTGGTTCGTGATGAACTGATGTTCTTTGAAGTTAGCTGTGGGAATTTATCCAAAAGAAACTGTCGTTTTTCATCAGATCCTACAGTTGTGTAAACAACACAATTAAAGCTCAACGCTAATGTAATAGCTGCTTGTCCGACCCCACCACTTCCTGCATGTATCAGTACGGAGTTTCCGGGCCTTATTCTGCCTCTTATAACTAGAGCATAATAGGCTGTACAATATACAACTGGAACAGTTGCAGCTTCTTCTAAAGTCCAGTCATGTGGAACATTCCATGCACAGTTTGGCCTTGCTCTCACAGATGTTGCCAATCCCTGGAATACAACAACTTAAAGATGATTTGGTGAGGACGTCACAGTTACATTTCGACAAATCAGAGAACAGAAACCTTACCAAACCGGGAGCCATTCGAGCGGTGTTTGTTTCTTGATTTTTTATCTAGCGTATGGGAAATTTATCAACTTTCGATGTCATTAATAAATTTATTTTCGATCTTAAATTTTAAATAATAGTACATGTTAGAACTTTCCTTCTTGGAGTTCACAGTTTTTTTTGTTGTGGTGTTTATGTGGTTTGTGGGTGTGCAGTGTCATTAGCCTTCTGTTTTTGGAGTTCACACTTTTAGTTCTTTAGTTTGTGTTGTGGTGTTCGTGTGTTTTGTGGTTGTGCAATTTCATTAGTATTTGGCTTTTGGAGTTCACACTGTTAGTGCTTTAGTTTGGTGCTGTCATCTTTGTGTGGGGTTTGTTGGTGTGTAGTGTCATTTGTTTTCTTTTTTTTTGGTGTTCACGGTTTTTGCCTTGTCTCTGAACTTAGGTTTATGTAATCTAGTGCCCTGTTCTATCGGTATTCTGTCGTCGTTATTTTAAACAGTGTTTACCTGGTTCAAATGATTATGCAGGCAAGAATTATTTTAGATTCATTAGAGCATTACATAATCGAACACTTAAGTAAATATTTTTTATTTGCGACAGCAGTAGTGCACACGTAATACGGGACTAAACCGGAAAAAAATTATTATACCATAAAAAAAAATCAATACTTGTAAACAGATGAATTAGGACAAATTTTTTGTGTAGATTTTACAATATTATTTAAATAATATAGTGGGATATAAAATCAAACACCACTGAAAGTGGGAGACAAGAGAATTTCAGACACCTTCGGGTAAGATTTAAAGATTTTGGGCTCAACAAGCTTAGTCCGAGACCTTGGGTGTCTGAGATTCTCTTATCTTGCATTTCCCTGGAGTAAGTTTCATAATATCTTCATATCTAGCTCAATAAGCTTGAAATGTAAGACACAAAAATATGCAAAAATACCTTTACATTTTGTTATACGTTGGTGAGACGTGTGAAATCTAAAATCTATAACATGCGTCATGATGTTAACTGAAAACATAGGAATTTTCGCCATGTACAAATTTTAGCTATCTTCGCGATTGACACAAAATCGCAAAATTAAAACCATCGAATATCCCAGAAACAATCAGACGATACTGACATTATTCTTAAAAAACACAAAAATGATACCCTCAAATATTTATTGGTTTGAGAAACCTCGAAATCATTAACCGACAAAATTCGTACATTTACAGCAATTTCTAGATTTGGAAATTTCTTTTTCATGCAGCAGTAAACCTACCTCTCACACGTATGCAGTTTATATTACACAAGTGAAATAACGTTACCTTCGAGGGAACAATTCCCATAATTCTTTGGCCAGATTCGCTATATCCAGAAAACTCCATTCCTAGATAGCATTCAGCTGTTAACGAATTATCTGGAAGCGCATCCACTGATAATTTCCCAGTGGCTATCATAACATCTCTAAAATTTAGTGCTGCATAAGAAACTCTACATATCATGTCACTTTCGTTGAACAGCAAATGCGGCATACCGGACTCCATCCAGGTAAGAGTGGAAAGGTCTCCACGTGTCCGAATAGTTACAAATGCATGTAAACAATTTTTTACTTCGCCCAATTGTCCTGAAAAAAAAAACAAAACAGTATGAAAGAAAAGGAAATTATATAAATGAACATGAGACAAAATCTTTACCAATTCATGATAAGATTAAGCAAATGGAACAAAAATTTAGTTGTTTGGATACATATTCGATGTATGTATTATTAATTACCATTATTGAAAAATTATGTTCTCTATTGTAGTGGTTTGACAATTTCTTAGCGTGCATTAATCATTTCTTGGGTTTTCGTATTTTAACAATGTTTTTAATTAAATGTTCCAAAAGCAACAATGAAACAGAAGGAAATAGTATTTCCTAGTACCCACTTTAATACGTGTCTCAATTGATGAGGGATATATGTGCAATGTACAGTCAGTTCCAAATCGGGCCTTATTTCTTGACTTTAATTTTGGAAATGATAACCCATGAAGACGACAAATTAAGCCATATGGCAAACGCGATGACTTCATTAGTCAACCTCCCTTTTTGTAGAAATATTTCTACAACGACGAAATATGGAGTTATTATCTCCCAACTCATTCGCTACTCGAGGGCCTATGGTCGAACAGTGACTTTCTTGAAAGAGCCCGGCGACTTAGACAAGGGTGTGTTACTCATAACTTGAAGTCATCCCTGCATAAGTTTTATGGTCGACAACACGATCTTGTGGGCCGCTGTGAGATTATATGTTTCCCAGATGACAAAGAAGCAGGACATGCTTACTCTAACGGTGCCCTTGATCTCACCCATCGTTTTCATATTGTTTCGTGTTGTTAATCTATATGCGTGAAAAAGAAAGGAAATGGGGTAAATGTCAAGGAAACAACATCCCATAATCAGGTTAAAACGACCCAAAACAAAGCATCTAGGGGTCGCCGTACGGTCTTCAACACAGTGAGGACCCTCACACCATATAGCAAGTGTGTTTCCTTTTTTCTTTCTGTTATCCTTATGTTTCCGATGTCGCTAATGTTGTTGAGTTATTCTTGTTGGGACTAACTGACATTATAACAAACAAAATTACACAAGAGCTTACGCGGATTTCAATTATAACGCTACGGCTTTAATAAACTGTAAAAATTTCAAAAATTTAACTGGGAATAACGTAAAGTAGTTGCAAGCTTTGAATGAAAGTAATGATAATTTCATAATTTTTTTCTGAATAATAAGGACTTAATGAGGAGTTTACAATAACAAAGAAAAAAAATAGGTTAATGCGCTTAATTTTGAGAATAAAAATAGGCGGAAAATGTCTTTTTTCTAGGTTTTCATTGGCTTTGTAAAGAAATTTTAGAAGACTTGAAAATCGAGTGAAGGAGTAATGTCATTTTCCTGAGATTTGTCCGAAATTCCTTATAGTTACATACTAGTACTTCTTAAAATAAACATGGAAATTGGGTTTTCATTGGTAAAATGTTTTATATGTTATGACATGGAAAAAGATAAGATGAGTCCGCACATCTTACCAAATTTCAGAAATCAACGGGGTCAACTATCTTAACTGCATATAATGCACTTGAATTATTCATTAATAATTCAAGTACTGTCTTAATCGAAGCGAAAACAATGAAAAATTCCTTCCAATGATATCACAATAGATAAAGAACAAATATATTTTTATAGTAGGAATTTACTTTCACCTCTATTAGGAAGGGCCCAAGACATCCACTTTGAAAATTTATCTTGGTCCGCCAAAATGTCGGTCTCCGGAATTCAAACAAATATACTAGTAACCTAAAACCATAGATATCATGCTGATATATTTTGGTGTCACCTCATGCCCGAACACAAATTGTCTCAAGTCATGTGGCCATCTTATCATAGCCACCTATATTAAATTAGCCAGTCACTCAGGAACGATCGGTTTAGTTTTATTGCCTTTTTATATCAGGTTTTACTTCTTCAAATATCTATTCACTCCTGCTTTTCTCGTTATTTTTATCGTGGTATAGGACACGTATTGCAATAATATGTGCCTCCCGACATTTTTACACACCAGACGTGTTGGTACGAATACTTTAAATATCCGTTTGTATTAAGTATGCCGATATTTATGAGTTAAGGGTTTTACGTCCTACAGCAATATAATAGCTTTATCAGAAACAGAACAAAATTTTGAAATACATAAGAAGAAACTGATGTAAAAAGTCTTCGGCAACGGGGTCTGATTACAAATGAGAAAAGGTAGAATTTTTTTTCACCACCCTGGGGCGCGCCCAGCAGCTCTGTAACTGATTCAGATGTCTGTGGTAGTTCCAGAATTCTCTTACTATCTCTCTGCATGTTTACTTAAAAGTCATTTAATGTAAATATTTAAAACTCTACATAAAATTGTCTTTAATGTTTTTAGAAATACTTTCCTATACTTGCTGTTCCTTTAATTATGTAATTTTCAAATACGGTGTTAAATGAAAAACACTGTTCAAAAGGCCAAAGTACCCGATTAAAATTTTATCTTGTTAATGTCCATGCACCCTTAAGTAAGTTGGAATTTTGTCGCGAAGTAAATAAAATTCTACTACTTATTTTGTCATCTTAAGACTTACCCTCTGTGAAAGCCAAATGCCTGTATGATCCCCACTGTCCATTTTTGTATACATTCATCTTTAGGCCTTTCTGTAAAATTTGTGGCATTTCCTTACTCTTTGAAGAGAGATCCATCACATCTTTGTCCATATTGAAAACACTCCTAATCATAACATAAAATAACAATGTTTGCCCATGTTGTAAACACATTTAATCATTAACTAATATAGCAATATTTCAAGGCAACGGCAGTAGAATACCGAAGGCACAAAGAGTCATATCACATAAATCAACGTCCATCGACAAGATAAAAGCAAGAACACCAGAAGACGGAAGAGCAAAGACGCTACACAACCACAAAGCACAAACACAAACACTACAAATCAAAAGCCCTAACAGTGTAAACTCTCAAAAAGAGTGACATCCAGTGCTCCAGGACGGTAATCATGTCCTGCTCTGTATACAGCACCCAAAAAGAATGGATGCTTAAAAGTGCAATATTGTAATAACTAATAACTAAATACCGAAGTTACTATGAATTTGATTTCTGCATAAGCGCCTTTGACAACTTATGTCTCTTCAGTGCAGATAAAATCTAAACGTTTGGAAGACCATAAACTCAAAGATGTGTAAAAACTGATACAGAACAAATAACCAATATGAACTCATGGCGTAATAGAAATTAGTTAAAATCAAACAAGAATTAAATCAAATATTTTTCAAATAGCCTAATATTCCAGCCATTTAATCGACGTTTTTTCATCTTACCCTAATAAAAAAAAAACACTGTAAGACCTATTGAAACTTGAGAACTTCAAATATCTTATTGACTTCATGTACTGGTTCAGCTTGAAGAAAAAATAACTAAATATTCATAGAAATCCCATAAAAGTATAATGAATATCGATCAACGCACGTGATAAAACTCTCTGCGAAACAAGTTACGCAGCTATTTTCATCCTTCTGCATTGTTCGGCACACTCTTTATTGTTTTTTATGACGGTTAATAAGTGATACTATAATGCTTACTACCTTTCTTAATTTTTCAGCACTTGTTTTCTTGATCTAAATTCTGTCTTCAAGATTAATAGTTTCTTATATGAGACCATATAAAAGATAAGGGATATCTTCAACGAGTGTGAGAAATTACGTCTTTTTCCGAGTGTAACGAGGGAAAAAAGACGAAGAATTTCTCACACAAGTGGAAGATATCCCGATCTTTAATTTTAGTTGAGTGTAAGAAGCTATTTCTTCCGCAAAATACAACGAAGAAACCGAAGGAAAGTAAAACTTGCCATTCCTTGTGGATTTTCCAACTGTGACGTCAAATAATTCACGGAGTTTATTATGGTAACAATTATGACGTCGAACAAATCGGAACGTTGGATTGGACGTTAACACGTGTAAGACAGCTTGACGCGACCATATCTTCTATGGGCTGTCTTACACGGAAAACAACAATTTACGGAAGAAAATAAAATGTAATGAACTGAGACTGACAAAACATCACAAAAATTATTGGACAAATGGACTGGAATTTATGTTCTAACAAGATGTGATTGTGAAACGCTACATATGCCCTCGGACCACTTTTATTTGTTAAATGAATTTGAAAACGGAATCTTAATATTTTGGTTAGAGTTATATTTCTTTACATACAGAACATATGAAAAAAGGATTTAAGATTTTGAGCTCTGTCACCTATTTGTTTTTATAGTATATTTATGTTCCTCTTGACTAAACGTATACATTTGCAAAGTATGATAAGTCTATCTTTAAAAGCTAAAAAAATAAAGGCAAGGTTAAAGTTTTGCAAGACAGACACACAGACAAACAGACAGAACTAAAAAAATATGCCCCCGATTACAGATCTAGTGGGGATAAAAATTAATAACCTTAATTTGTCGCCGCCTGGTTCCTTTTTTATACAGTTAAAGAGACCAAGGATTCCATTTCTATCTTCACCAGAGGCTATCAACCAGACATCTGAGTCGTTTGAATGTGACACTATTAACTTCAATTCACTGAACCAGCGTCCTCTGACGTCATCAATGGCAACCATTCTGTGAGATTTTTCTTTGGTAGGTTGTTGCTTTATAAGATAAAGTGTCGACAACACCCTACTTGATCTTTTGAAAATAACCTCATATCCCTCGCGTGCAAAGATTTCTTCCCATTTAGCGTCATTACAATACCAAATACAGGTGCGTTCATTAACATCTTTCATTTCTGGAATAGATCTGTTTATCCTCTCTAACACACAAGCAACTGGAAAATTACAGGTAACTTCTTCAATCAAGATGAATCCACCTGGTTTTATTACCTTTGATATTTGACATAATGCAGATGAAATGCTGCTCTCGGTGTGTAGTATATTTTTCATGATAACTATGTCGCTCTGATTAGAACTTAGTTTATCCAACTCAATGTAGGTAATATTTTCTGGTAAATGGTCTTTGTTTCTTGTTCCATTCAAATCAGTAACTACATAGTCAATTGATACGGTTCTATCACATTCAAAGTATGTGAAAGCATGTTCATAAATTTTACTGTTCAGTCCTATTTCAGTTATATCTAAATGATGCCCATTACTGTTTTCAACAACAATTTGAAAACATGTTTGTAAAATTTCAAGAGAATGCATTAGGTTAAAACGATCGTCTAACGCTTCAATTGCGGAGTAACGGTCGATTTCGTTGAATCCATTATCACATAGCTGCTTGATTGTTGTCATTAATTTATTATCCGCTAATTTGTTTACTGATCCAACCGGTAAACTAGTTGTTCCATTGTTCCATTGATTTCTGATGTCGTCGATTTCAGTTTTACTGAATGATGATTCCAATTGTTTGATGCAATAGTTTGAACACATATGCAAGTCTCTGGCAGTTTCTTCAGGACAATCGATTTCGGATATATATGGAACAAAACAGTATTTCTGTAATACGAGTGCACCCTTTTGTTTCTGTCGAGGGGCCAGTGATACCTGAATTCCACAAATTTCAATACTTTCTGTTGAACATGTCCCAAAACATTTGCTCACTTTTGCTAGCATACCTGTAAATACATATAACGACATTGATGACCAATATATAATTGAGATATCCCCCTTTAATTCAATTAAAACTTATTCTTAAAAGAATTTCCAAGGCAGTCCAGTGTTTAACTAGAATCTCTCCGACAACGCTAGGCTCAAATTGAAAAGATCTTTGTACGAATATTTAGCAACCGTGACGGCGGACAGACGACGGACGCCACGTTTTGGCAAAATCCATCCCTGTATATAATTATGTGGGCTAAATATGAAACAAAGTAATTAGAAAAAAAACCTGAAGTAAATGATATGAATACGACGAGAAAAAAATCTGATAGTAATTAAGTTAAGATAATAGAACACCAGTATTGTTTTAATCAATTAAATATGAAAAATAAATAGTTTCACGAAGAAATTGACATCATGGACCTAAAAATTTACATGAAATTTTAAAACTATAATTTAACAACAATCACAGATTGAAATATGCCTAAAGATTTTTATGCTGTATGTTCGATAAATCTCACCTCTATTGCACTAGCTGAGTACCCCTTCAGGTAAAATGTTACAGCGGTGCACTGACGAGACAGAAGTTGTTGAAATGGGCATGCAACACTTAATTTACAGTAACTGCAGTATTCGACAACAAACTAAAACAAATCCACAAACAAGTTTTATTTATAGCATAAGCTTCCGAGTAAAACAAATAAACTTTCGACAGTTTATTTGGATAACTAGTAGCCGGTGCTATAAATGATTTGTAACATGAATAAACACCAATGAAAAATAAGTGGACGGTGCTAAATATTATGACTTGACCGATGCTAATAATATCCGAAGTACAAAAATAGAAAATTTTTCCGCACGAAAGAGTTAGTTGAGCGTCGTTTGAATTTCCACTTTTCCACACAGGACCATGGATAATATTGTTGAGGTATTTTATCGGTAAAGACATTCGATTGGCTTTTTATTAGCGTTTAAATTTATAATTCGGAATTTATTTCTATGAGGATGTTTGTCCACTAATACAGTTTTCAACCATAACAAATAATAAATAAGTCTGACACCGGCGAATCGAACCTTCGAAAAAGGTATTTCCAATGAGAGGATCCGGAAAAGGAGGTTCCAGGCAATTTTTGTCATTTTTTCTAAATTGTTAGCTCGAAAAAAGTGGTTCCACCCCCACCCCTCCTGAATCCGTAAATGAATAGCATCTTTCCTTATGACAGCCAATCTGGTGCCTTCACTCTTTCTCTTGTCCCTTTACTCCTTTCTCTCGCCCCTTATCCTAGTCTACCGATCTTTTCATTTTTCTCCATCAATATGTTCGATTCTACCGACCCCTGTCTCCGAGTTTCCCCAAGCCCTATTTCCTTTCCACGATCTTTTACTCCCCTTCTCATTTTTCCTGACC
>MJUU01005905.1:0-16400 GCA_002080025.1 Modiolus philippinarum | reverse complement strand
CCCCCCCCAATTATGCAAGTTTTCCCCTATCACATTCAATCGAACAATATTCTATATACTATTTACTGAATAATGTTAAAACGGCAACATCGGTATTTGTTATTTTTAGGATTAGATGACACTGAAAATTATTAATAAAACCTTCCCTTTTTTTGTCTTCTAACTATATTAGCCCCGATTTTAGCAACATACTGATGTCGACAATCTAGATATGTTGGTTTAGCAGTTTACATCAAAAGCAAATTTTAATGTTTTAATTAAAAAGAAGGCATTGAGTAAATGCGGTTCATGATAATTGTATGAAGCACGCCGGATTAAATGAGGTTCGTAATTTTGTACACGTAAGGTTTGATTTTAATTGAAATTGACCTTACATACAAGCCGTCAAAATTCAATATGGACAATGCATGGACGAGTTAACTGGACCTTGGAAATTCCCACTTCAAGCAAACATCGTACGTCACGATAGAGACATCACTGTCCAATCAAATCATGTTAAACACGCACACCTCCCGAATTAGAAATAGAAAACAATGAAACGTGTACTAAAGTAAACAAACAAATGATCGATAAAAATGCATTTGCTTTGTCGGATGTAGTTGATAGCAGGGAAAATATATAAATCAATTTATTTAATAATAAAGCACAGTACTCTCTTATGAGCAGTTGATGGCATGAGTATACATGACCTTTACCTGTAATTAAGAAACGGGTATCCCGACGTCATATTCTAATATGACTCTCTTCTTTCGCTTTGGAAACAAAGCTATGTACTAATTCCAACAATATTTTTTAGCACACGCGTAATTTTTTTTACAGAAGGACATTCGTAATGTACAATGTTCATTTTATTCACTCAATATTCATTTTATTTTGTGTAAATAAAGTTTTAAAAAATGAATCACCCAAAAATTCACATCAAATAATGACAATAATAGAAATTTACAACAGTTACTAAATTTAAGACTCGAAACTGAAATTGACATAACCGTAACCTAGCAACGAATGTGTTGTTGTTATGAAATCTTATCTGTGTTGCATATCATGCTCTACGATTTAAATTTGAAATTATTAATTTTTAACGTTAATAAAATTATAAATATGAGTTTAATTCCTTTTCTTTTCCCTTTTTTTTTTTGCTTCAAAAATAACATAACAAAGCAGTCATATAAATCGGAACTACCACTAGCTCACACTTTTACACGCTTCGATTTAAAAATATCCGTATTTTATGTTTTATAACAGATTATTTGTATTAATTCATAAGCTTATGAACCACTTGTATTAATAAAACAACGAATATAGATTTCTCCATGTCCATTTATGTGTAGTTGTGTGCATTTTTCCGACATGTTTCAATTCTAGTACTAAACCCATTATTGACCTCTAAGAGCCGCTTCGAATGTTCAAAACTCTTGTTAAATATATTAGAATCGAAATAGATTATTGCAATTGGGCTCTATGCTGTCGCTCGGTATAAAATATTGACAAATATAAGGTCTGCCCATGTTCTAATTCGCATATAGCCCGCTTGCAATAATCTATTTCTTAATTAATATTTGTTTTTGGGTTACTAATTTTGTTTTCAACTTCTGGTGTGATTTCAGGTTTAATTTATTTTGTTTTATTAAATTTGTATTTGGCGAAGGACATTTTTTTTAATTTTGCATATATCTGAGAAGACGTGAAGGACTAGGCCTAATTCTACCTCTATGGTAAAATTATTACCTATTTATCGTCTATCTTTTTTATTTGGACTTTTATTTCTTGCTGTTGCCCTGGACTGGGCAACAGAACAAATTTAAAAAAAATGAAAAAATTTTAAAAAGATAAAAAAGTCCAAGTAGAAAAGATGAACGATAAATAGGTAATAATTTTACCATATAAGAGGCAGAAGAATTCGGCTTAGGCTAGGGACTATGCATTGTATTCTATCCCCTGTTGCGGCATATAATTTAGGAGACGACCCTTTAATTTTCATGGGGATACTTTGGCGATTTTGCCAAAAAAATTTATTTATTTTCATGAAAATCTCGAACAAATTATTTATTTTCGCCAAATGTCACATTAAAATATAATTATAAAGAATTATTCTTCGAATTAAAATTAAAATTATTTATTTTCAAAAAGATTAGGAATATTTATCTTCACTGGCACCAAGATTAAATTATTTATTTACAAAATCGCCAAAGCCCCTCCCCCTGAAAATCAAATGGTCATCCCTTTATCTTGTAGACTGAATATACATGTAATTCATGTTGATATAGATACCGCTAATATTTCTCGCATTTTGCGTTCACGTACATTTGAAGGCACGAATTAAGGACGCTTTCTGTGTCTGTTTAGATCTATTGGGACTTCCAAAAAAATGTAAGAATCCTATAAATTAATCCATTTTGATACGTTACGGTAAATATCGCGATTTGTAAGTATTGATCAATGATTGATTTCGTATGCTACTTACGTACTTGATTAAAAGAAATAGTAAAATTTGATTTAATTTATGTATAGATACATGTACTTTGAATTGGAAATCCCACTTTTGTGAACGTGCATCAGTTGGGACATTAAGTATTATTTCTCTTTAGTGACTGACTCATCGTATTTGACGTTGTTCTCTAGATTCACCTTCAGGACGCTTGCGCAGGTCAGTTTATTGTGATTGGTTTATTGAAATTGTGACGTACAATGTTTATGTATCTGTCGAATGATCTTTGTCCATACTGATTTTTGACGGCTTGTAATTGACATGTATATCTTTTCATCATGAATGATTTACTTTTTGCAGAAATTCCGTAACTAAAAGGGCGGCAACAGTTATTCGTTGAATCTCCATATGTTCTTTGTTGAATATACTTGTTTTTAAAAAAATAATAACGTTTCAGAAAGTGTTCGTCGTCTTTTTACATAATAAAACTTTTTTTATTTGACCTGATTTATTTTTGACTTTGTGGTTGAAACATTTTAATTCATTGGAGGCGGAAACTGTACTTTTTGGGTCGGAGCTGAACCGTGCAAATATCGGTCTAACGATGTTGGATATTGCATGGCTATTCTTCACTTGAATTCTAAGGGTACACGTCACCTTTCAATTACAATATTATCAAATGTTTCGATTTAGAGTATCGACCTTCGGCACTTCTTATTTATTCTTTAAATAGATCAAAGAAAAATACTTAATTCATGTTGCAATACTTAGGGTCTGTAAGTCTCGTTCAATTATGAAACTTCCCGGTACATAAGTTGTACCCGGAAGTTACATTTCAAACAAATACACATAACGTTTCCAACAAAAATTTGAACGTCATAATCTTAAAACGTCATATTTTAGCGGGAAGCGTTTTCAATTTTCAATTTTATCGTGAGGTCACGATGTCACATTACGAGACTTACAGACCCTATTAAATTGTCCTTTTTGATCTTGAATTCAAATTAATAGCTTAAAATGTTTTATTTTCCATTGATCACTTTTTTGTTTTTCATCTGTTAAAATTGCTAAGAAGTTATTTTTTCTTTGGTAAATATATTGGTTTTCGTTGGTGAGTTTTCATCTCAGTGTTAAATATTACGTTTGTTGAGTTAATATTGGTTTTTAGGATAACATTAATTTGCACAAAAAACCCATAATAATCCATATTAATTCAGGTGGATTTCGTCGATTAAAATTTCACTTTTACGGTAATGTTTTACATAAGAGGAAAAAATACTTAAACTCGCCTAACAAACTTATAAAACCTTTAAATCGTCTAATTCATAAGGGTTATAATTACGGAATTGTCGTCAAGTCATTACGTATGGCCTTCTTTGGTATTAACATTGATTTTTTGATAGGGTCTTTGCATTTTAACTAAACTCATTCTAAATTTCTAAAATCTGTATTGCATGGACACGGGTTATGTATTCCGGTATATACATGAAATCATTATGCTAAACTCCTCACAGGAAGGGATCTTGGTGGAAGCTGTATACTGAGGGTACATAACTTACTTTGTCAGTTGGTAATGGGTCTGGAGCTGGCATGTCAGTTAACTGCTAGTAGTCTCTTGCGATTTCATGTTTATGTCCGTATATTTAGTTCTTTCAGTTTCATTTTTCACAATTGACTCAGTCCTGTTGCCAACAGAATGTTACTGTTGTTACGATTGTTTTTTGATTTATCACATTGGCTATAGGGGGAAGGTTTGGGCCCAATAAAACTAGTTTAACCCCACTGGAGCAGGTTTGCGCCTGTCCTATGTCAGGAAATTTATTAAGCCTTTGTGTGTCTTGTCTTTTTTTTAGTTAGTTTACTTTATGTCTATAGGAGTCTAGGATGATGTTTATTTCGCTGAACTTGATTACTCTTTATTCAGGGGCCAACTCCGACCTGTCGTTTGGTGTGGGGTTTTCTCACCGTTCACCCTTTGGGTCGTTGTATCTTTGACACATTCCCCGTTTCCCTTCTTTTTTTCTATTTAAAATATTGTGAAATCTGATTGTCGTGCGTTTTTAAACAAACTAGAAAAACTGTGAGCTAAGCTCACTGATATATATCCCCGCTTCCCCATCTGATATTCAATCAAATCAAATTCTGAAATAAAAAGTGCACATCTACATTATGTCACAAAGACAGTGTTCAAGCTTTTTTAAAATCTATTCAGTGGTTCAAGAGGAGTAGTGGATTAGGGATGTGAACCCACTTATAAAATAACGGCCAAGTTCATGTTTTGCTATGGGAAACCCAAAATTAACTTAAACAATTTCTAAAATAGGTGATGCACATCTACATTTTGTTACAAATGGTGAATGAAAGGATATGGAGTAAATGCACACGAGACAAAGTCTCTACAAATACATGGACTGTGTTATGAAATGAAAATCTATTCATTGGTTCAGGAGGAGTAGCGGATAAGAGATTTGTACGCTCAGATGCAACGGACGGAAAGACGGACGGACAACCCCATCACAATATACCTACCATTTTTTAAGCTGGGGAATAAAAAGCGCGGTTACTTAGTAAACTTAGGAGTGGTGAAGTATCAACTCATACTAGATTCAATCGATCAAATTATGTCAGCTCTATCAGAAAAAAGTTACGCTTTTTTGGCTATATACATAAGGATTACCATTTTTGTATGCATGATCCAATACGTCGACATTTGGATGAATAGAAACTGATGCCAATCTTGTCGGTAATCTTAGCTGTCCATCGTAGGCACAAATGATATACAACTGTAACATTGTATCCAGAAAAGTTATCCAATTATCATTCCATAAGAGACGTCCATAGTCACCTATTGCGAAAAGAGATATGTATTTTATAATTCATTGTAATGTAACACAACAAAATGGTACAAATGAACAAAACATTTTAATACGGGACTTTCGAGTAATTTTTCGTGTAATTGAAGACCGAAGCGATCCCCTCAAATACCAGTTAGAAGGAAGACTGGATTCCTGACCTATTGAAATAAATATATATCACTTAAAAACAAACTTTTGTGAAATTGAAGTGTATAATTATAATTTTCCTCTTTATCTATTTACAGGTTTTGAACAAGAGGGTGCAATCGGTGGTTTTCGGTAAAATGTTAAAAGAATTTATAAAGAACTATGAAAGCATACTTATTGTTAAGTATTTAAATCTGATATCTGCCTGACACATTTTTTCAATCAAGAGATACACTCAAGTTACTTGTTGACCCAGAAAATATAAAGGCTACCGTGTGATGTATAGCTATTTTATGTACTTAACATTTAGACAATTATTTACAGGAAAATAGAGATAAATCGCTAAAAACTGAATACAATAGGACATTTGATGCGTTTTAATATTCACAATCAAAAGACAAGAACCCACATTCCGGCTTGAAAATGAAGCCCATTCAGCATCCAACTCCTGTGTCATAATATGCGCCGTTGAATTCGTGATTATTGGTGTCGATGAACTTTAAATAACGTAAAATAAAAAAAACATGTTAGGAGCACCAACAAATCTGTGAATCTGAGGCAAATGTCTAGCTTCAGTGGTTTATTTTACTAAGAAACTTCATCTTTTCTATAAATGCTCCATTTTCATTCAAAATTTATAACTATACAAATATAGCATAGTAATAAGGTCAAAACATGGATAAATAAACATAACCAGAGCATATTGACCGAGTACGCAGTCCAACTTCAAGGTACTTAAATCAGGTCTAGAAATCCATGTATTGACCGGACATGACATGCCATAAGAGTTTTATTACCTTATGACGTTTTTCATGTCTCGACGCTCGAATTGTTAGCAAATAAAATATGTTAAAAACCTGATGTCTCCAAACATCATCTTCACACCATATTTAAGGACCGACCATTTAACTTGAAGGAGGGGGCTATGGTTTTTTTTTTCTAAAAAAATATTTTGGAGCTGACTTTATGTGAAAAAAAATATTTTAGCTGCCAAAATGATAAAAAAAATTCTGAAGGAGGCTTTCTGCCAAAAAAAAAAAACGTGAAAAAAATGTCTGTCGAGGAAAAAAAACCATACCCCCTCCCCTTTCAGGTTAAATGGTTGGTGCCTTACAGAATGTCATGTGACGTCACATCGCACAAAATAATACTAAATGAGTAGGAACGATAAGGGCCTTATTATGCCTGAAAATGAATTTTGTTGAATTCATAGAATTTTCTCATTGAAATGTTCTATGGGTATGGATTTTCAGTAAAAAGTAACAATTCTCAAATATTGATATACACAAATGTATGTTAACTGTGTTTTTGAGTGTAGAAGAAAGAACAAATTGACGATTTTGTCGAAAAATGTCAAATTTGACCAATTTTGACTACTTTTTCTCGATGCGAAATATAGAGTACATTCAAGAACCACAAAAATATTTATATGAGAGGTTCAATTCATTTGTACCAATGAGGTGGTAAATTATCTTGATTGGTTCTTGAATGTGCTCGATATTTCCGTTTAGGAAAACTGATAAAAATCTCCCGAATCGGGTATGTTTCTATGAAAATGCTCAAAAGCAGCCTTTTCATGACGTCAGAACTGCACGTGTTGTGACGTTATTGGTTCTAACATTTGCATTTTTTCTATAAATGGGATCTCAACTATGAAACGAACACGAAAGAAAATCTTGAGGTACAACTTAGAAATTCACTGGAATCCAAGGCCAAATCAACCTCTTATCGAAAAAAACCGCAAAAGCATTTACCTGATTTATTTGTCCTTAGAATACCCCTGAAAGCTGGTCCGTAATCATATCCACGTAATCTAAGCTCTTTATATACGTCAGTGGATGAAAGGGTGAAATCATCCATGTTGTCTGGAAATGGCGATTGTTTGTATGAAGATAGACTCGTCACTCGTCCCTGACAAACAATGTCATCATTTTCTGCTATATCAAACATTCCTGTGGTTTCAGATATGTTTATTGTAAAGTTTGTGTTACCTGAAAGAAAGTCAAGCTTTATTAGATACGGTTATTTGTCTAATCATTAGCGTATTTAGTCGGGGGATTCAGATTATTTAAAAATGTTGAATATGGGTCTTTAAAATTTCAATATAATACAAATTCAATAAAAACAAAAGATTGAAATGTTCTTTTATTCATGTTTGATAAATATAGTTTCTCTAATTTCTAGCAAATTTCACCAACCACCTGACCTGTGTGATAAATATAGTTTCTACAACGAGAACTAAGTTGATTATGAAATTTCTCACATCGAGTTAAATAGATTTTGCAAATGTTTGAAAACGAGGCTTGCCGAGTTTTTAAACATTTCAAAATTTATTTAACAAGATGTGAGAAATTTCATAATTAACGTGTTTAAGTTGTAGAAAATTTTTCTCTATTGACATAATGTAAAACACCGAGTATTATGTTCCGAATAGATTTGGCGGGAAATTTCACGCGAGTTGTTCTCTCACTAGTGACGAGAAATATTTTTATCACATCGGTCAGGCGTTGGTTAAATAAGCTAGAAATTAGAGAAAAATATTTCTCATCTCCAGAGAGAGAACAAACCACGGAAAAATTCAAGCAAAATCTATTCCGAACACAATTTTCGGTATTTTACATTATGTCATTAGAGAAACATTTTCTACAACTTAAACACGTAAATTATGAAATTACTCGCATCTTCCGAAATGAATTTTCAAATGTTTAAAAACTCGGCAAGCCTTGTTTTAAAACTTTTGCAAAATTTATTTAAACTCGATATTCAACTTAATTCTCGTTGTTGAAACTATATTTCTCTTATTGCCAATTTCATTCCATAGGGGACCAAAGTGTTCCCCTTCATGTGCAAATATTGAGATCGCGATTTCAACTGATATTTTACAGGTCACCAACTTATCATAAAATAGCATATTATGCCTTACATACACTTATTTTGAGTGTAAATCTTTTTCAGAAGTATTTTCTCGAACCATACATTGTTTATTGATTTATGCAATTTAGGATCCCGTTTATTTGAATTCAAATTCAAATAATGGAAAATACTCATACGTGTCTTTCTCTTAAGCTTTTCAAACTTTTACCTTGGTACTGTTTAGGAGTTAGAGAAGTAACACGTTCCATGGATTTTAATTAGTTTTTTCTAAGGGTTAGAAAATGACAATAACCAATCAGTCAACAAACAGATTTTTCAATACTCCATTCTAGCTGGCTGTGTGACGGGTGCTATGCGTGGAGAAATTCATGCTTACCCTTCCGGAGCACGAAATTTTTTAGGGGTTCACACTGCTAGTGCTTTAGTTTTGTGGCGCTCTTGTTCATTTCTGTTAATTTGTTTTGTCTTTGTCATACTGTCTCAATTCGTGTTTCTGTGAATCGCCGTGATTTTGGATTTATGATTTTAGAATTTCCCCTTTCCTCGTTCTTGCTTCGGTATTCTTTGACGATGTATATTACACAATTTTCCATTTGCAAAAATTGATGAAAATTGATTACCGCTAAAAGTTAATACCCCTCCACGGGAACGAATCGCAAAATTTGGCAACCACGAAAGTTAATTACTATTCGGTAAATACAGAAACAAAATAAGATTCAATTCACCTGTTATTTGAAGCATTGTCGCTCTTTTGAATTCAACATTATGGAATCTGACAGCCATTTCCCCGTATGCCTTGCTTTTAAGTTTTGCAAAGGCTTTCCAAACCAAGACTAAGTAGCCTGCTGCAGGATAAAGTGCACGTCCATCTAAGCAGTGATCGAGAAGAAAATTGTCTGGCGATTCTACAGAAACGTCAATTTGAAATGTCAGTCTGCTCTGTGAGGTATTCTTGATAAAATCTTCTAACTTCGGAAAATTCCAAGATGTTGAATGATCCCAAGTTACCATGGGGGATAACATAGGCGTCCCCTTTGGTACTGGATATTTCATGTCCTCACAAATACCAAGTGGATTGAGATAAAAACCCTGAAGAAAACACCTACAATGGAAAACAAAATCGAAATTGAGTATTGTAAACTAACTTATTTCACGATGTTCTCGAGTGAGAAAATATCGCTAAAATGAATCGTCGCGGATATTTTAAATCATTATGTAAATGCATTCAAGCCGATATTGAAAATCGCAAAAATCAGTACCCGGGAAGTTTATCTTTAGGGACAAATCAAGTTATAAAGTATCCGCAAAAATAAGTTGGTTTACAGTATCAATCTGTGTATAAGCATATGCTATGCGAAAGTGTATTTAAAAAAATCGCACGATACATGCTGTGATTCTGTAATAAAGGGTGGCCCTTTCTAAGGCGTACTTATTCACAACTACAAAGTAAATATTAGTGTTAGCTGTATGGACAAAGATTTTTCTGGGTCTTTTTTTATCAAATTGCTGCAAAGATTGCAACAGTATGCTGAAATTAACCTAAGTGTTACATGTACAGCACATTTCCAGTACTGATACAGTGAACAATTTTTATCATTCTCCCAAGAAAATTCAAACTGGTAAAGCAACGTCTAAAGCACTACCCCACTACAAAAGTGAAAAAACAAAAGATTTAAAATCAAAAGAAATTCAAGTATTTATTTCATTATACTTTATAAGTTATTCTCATAAAACTATGTTATAGTTTTGAAGACAGAAAATGTCAAATTTAATAGAGGGTCATATGAATTCTAAAACTTGTTCCGAAAATAAATACTTGCTGTTATTTTCAATGTTGATTTAATACAATGACTTTCTTTTTAGGACATATAAATTAAAATTTCTTTTTTCCGACAAAAAGTTCAGAGCATGAAATACACATTTCGACATGAACTTACTTGCCAAGATTCTCTAAAAAGAATTCAACGTTGTCATGGTGATTTCTTTTCATTAAACATGAGATGACGCAACCAGGATCTAACGTACGCTTCAAAAACGTCTGCAGTAAACAATGTGGTCCGATCTCTATAACAACAGCATCTTTCGGAACATGCTGTAAAGCTTCATAAAACAACACAGGACTAGTCATGTTATTGACATGATATTCTGCACTTGATGTCTGCGCAAGCTGTGTTCCCCATTTGGATTCTGGGATTGAAGTACTGATCCATCGTTTAGTTCGATGTTTTGGTACAATAACCTTCAAGAACATTTAAAAAAGAAAATATGTAAGTTCAAATTATTGCAATTTCTCTCAGTTGTGTTAGGTGTCAATATTTCGATATTTGTACTTTAGACCAAACATACGGGGTATCAATGTCTCGTCAATTTTAGAGTGTATCTACATTCTTAAAGAATGCAATAATTTGAGGTTACGAACCAAGAGTCGTTATTATTTACAGTAAATTTAATATAATGTTTACTAGTACCAATGTGCCAATCCCTCTGGTAGTAGACTTTGGACTTTTATTTTCCGAGGATTTTCATTTCACATATACCTAAGTGCTGCGGTGCCCATACATAACAGATTTTCTTGTTAGCTTGCAATATCTAAATGCTTGAAAATTGTGTCTAAAACAACGGAATATCTTGCTCATGAATAGTTCTATTCTTAGCTTATTTTGGATCATCACTTAGATTCTGTTTGGTGGTTTTATTTCTGATTTGCATTATTGCTCTTTGTATTTCAACTTCTTACAAATCTGTTATTGAATATGCCTTGTTATGTATCGTACATCTTTTGGTTCATGGTCTCCCTAAAATTTTTGCACTGAAGAGACATTGGTTCTCGATACGATCACAGGCAGAAAATAAATTAGATCTTAAATACACACACATACCTTCTGTAAAGCTTTTATCAATGCTGATGCCGGTTGTTTCATAAATTTAGAATGAAAGGCATTTCCTGAAGTGTCTACTAATTTTGCAAAGATGTTTCTTTCTTGAAGTTTTGCAACAAAGTCTGCTACGGCGTCGACCTTTCCAGATATGGTGACCGAGTCTTTGCTGTTATTACAGGCTGGTTCAACACCAGGCGGACACATAGTTAATGCATCCTGCCACGAAAGACCTACAGAAAATAATATTTTTTTTTAACAGCGACTTTTATGTTATTCTGTGTGTATAATGATGAAGGAGAGGATATGGAGTACTTGAGTCAAAGCCTCTACAAATACATGGTAAAAACAAGCACTTTTATTGTTTTTCATCTTGAAGTCACAATAAGGCCTTCAACAATGAGCTTTGCTCATATCACATAGTAAGTCCAAGATGGCTCCTATCAACGGTTTAGGTGGAATTCTATGCTAAATGTTGTTTTTAAAAACTGACTACGGTGAAAGAAACACACCTCACATACTGTTCTTCATTGATTGACATCAGACCGAAATACGGTAAATATAGAAACAACGGCAGCATAATAACGAAGGAGCAAAGGAGTGAATTTTACAAAAATCGAAGTCCAAAAACATGGCCAAAACGAGGACACAGAAAACAATGAGGTTAAACACAAAAAACAACGACGTTAGACAGATACAAATCACATAAATAGAAAACACAACATTCAAATACAAGGCACTCACGGTGTGAACTCTAGTGAAACTGAGAGTGACATCAGGTGCTCCGGAAGGGTAAGCATGTCCTGCTCTGTTTACAGCACCCGTCATACGGCAATTGAGGAAAATACGTTTTTGAAAATTCCGTTTGATAGCAGATTGATTAATGCCATTTTCTAACCCTAAGACATGACCAATCAAAATTCATGGTACGTGTTTCTTCTCTAACCCTCAAACAGTACCAAGTTAAAAAATTTTGAAAAGTTGTTATTTCTTTAGTATTAAAACATGGACAAGGACAAATGTGAATTAAAAACATCGCTAACGAAGACAAAACTAAATTTTTTTTTCGAGACAACACAAAAAACTTAAGCACTAACAGTATGAACTCCCTTTAAAATCGGAAGCGACATCAGGTGGTCCGGAAGGGTAAGCATGTCCTGCTCTGTTAACAGTACTCGTCACACTGTAAGTAAGTCAATCTAGGAAAATGTCAAAATCGGTAGTCCAATACAGGAAGATATGAATCTAGCTGAAAATGTCTGCTTTCATTCGGGATACTGACACGTCATATCTTTCAATGATGTTATAGTGACGGCCACAGAATTTCTTGAGGGATAGAATAAACAATGGTTGAACAAATCCCTGACCAAGAAGCTTTTGGGACAGTGTTTTTGCTCTGTTAAAAAATCACTGTACAAACTACACGCTCGACAGTAACGAATCAACTGTAAACTCCATAGGCTGGAGAGATAGAATAATGAATTTGTATCACCGTCTTGAGAAAATTTTCATGTAATGGAGGGATATGGAGTAAATGCACATGAGACAAAGTCTCTACCAATACATCGTTAAACTAAGCAATGGAACAACGCTTATAAGTATCGTTGATCTTCATCTTGAAGTCACTATGAGACCTTCAACGATGAGTTCTGTTCATGCCTCATGGAAAGTGTAAGACGACCCCATCACTTGTTCATGTGGAACTTATTACTAGTTTTCGAGGCACGCTACATCCATATTTCTTTACCCTGGGATACTATAAAAAACAAAAATAAAATTAACTGGGAAAGTCTTAGTTGTCATCTGTTGCCCTTCAGATATACTAATAAAAGCTAATTACAACATTTAAACATACACAAGGCACTCGTCCAGGAAAAAGCAAGAAAACTCTGCAAATTAAAGTCATAAGATGCGGGCATAATAAACAGGTGGCCAAAATAAGAATTTATTCTTTCTCTTCGGTTATTCTTTCAGAAGTGTGGTTAGGATGTAAAATTACATCTTTTTGAAATCAACCTGTTGTTACTTGTTTGACAGTTGGAATAAAAAAACTCTGAAATGTGCTTGCACAAAATATTAAATATTGATATTATCAAACACCTTTTTCAGTTTTTAGTTCAGTATAATACATGTAATACAGTATGCGACTTTAATCGACTGCAGATAATATCCATAATTATTTAATCTCGAAATGGTAATTTTTCCCCTGCCTTACGAACCTAGGAAAATTAAAGAGCATTTTTGTATATTATATTTGGTTGTTAATGCAGTAGACCTAAATTAAAGTAGATTACTAGTACTCTTTAAATCAGTAAGGAATTTAAAACATGTAGTTTTATAGATGTTTTTTTAAGCATTGATGTGAAACCAAATCATCCTAGTTATAGCGAAAAATATGATATGATATATGAAAATGATGTAACAAATTAACAATGAAGGGATATGGAGTAAATGCAAATGAGACAAAATCTCTACAAATACATGGTAAAATAGAGCAATGGAACAACACTTTTATTGTTGTTCTTCATCTTGAAGTCACCATGAGGCCTTCAACAATGAGCATTACTCATACCTCACAGCAAGTTCAAGACGGCCCCTAGCACCGGTTTGAGCGGTATTCATCGCTAATTGCTGAGCAACGCTACATCCATGTCTTTTTATCCTTTGATCCATGGATGCGGGATCGTCAACAAACATAAACTTAACTGGCAAACATACAAACATACAAGGGATATTTCAGACTTAACCTAGTTCTACCTCCTTGAGAGGAAAAGGGTAGCTACTACAAAAATTTGTTCAGTTTTAAAATAAGGCAGTAATGTATGCACATCAGCACATCATCTGTTACGATCATTCAACATTTTAGATAGCTTTCTTTCTGGTTGCTCTCAGTGTAGTTTCCCTTCAATATGCACAAACATTCTGCAAGATTCATTAAGAAGCATGCAATTCCTCTGCCTTTCCATCCGGGGGATGTTAAGCCTTCTTAAATAAAGAAAATATTTTCCAACAGTTGCCATACCACCTCGGGGAAGTGTAGCCTCCTTAAATAACGAAAATATTTACTAACAGCTGCAATTCCACCTGGGGAAGTTTAGCCTCCTTAAATAAAGATTTACCAGCAGTTGCCATTCCACCTGGGGGAAGTTTAGCGTCCTTTACATAAAGAAAATTTTGACCAACAGTTGCCATTCCACCTAGGGGAAGTGTAGCCTCTTTTAAATAAAGAAATATTCTTACCAACAGTTGCCATTCCACCTGGGGGAAGTTTAGCCTCCTTAAATAAAGAAAATATTTACCAACAGGTGCTATTCTACCTGGGGGAAGTTTATCCTCCTTTAAATATAGAAAATATTTACCAACAGCTGCCATTGCACTCAGGGGCGGAGAGTTTAGCCTCCTTAAATAAAGAAAATAATTACCAATAGCTGCCATTCCACCTGGAGGAAGTTTAGCCTCCTTTTATAAAGAAAATAATTAGCAACAGGTGGCATTCCACCCGGGGGAAGTATGGCCTCCTTGAATTAAAAAAAATATTTACCAACAGCTGCCATTCCACCTGGAGGCAATTTGGCCTCCTTAACACATTGTCCTCTCCAATACGCTGTGAGTATTGTCTCTTTTGCTGTTAAGGATCCATCTGCATAGCCACAACCTATCTCTCCAGCTGAATGTCCAATCAGTCCATCTGGATAAACTTCCATTTCTTTTAAAAGGTCAACTAGTCCAATCTAAGTAGATGGTTAAAAAATTACTTTGAACTTCCAGTCATAAAATATTTTTGTCTTTATCTTTTTCTAATCAGAAAGATTTTTTCCTTTATTGCGCAGATGATTTGGTTTGTATCATGCACCCATTAAATTTGTATAATAGTTTTATCTTTTACCACACAAATGTGCAGAATCTTTACAGAAAAGGCCATAACATTTGTCATCTTACAGGATTACACTTCTTCTATTTTATCTTTTTCACACTGTGAGTGCCTTTGTTTTGAATGTTGAAATTTCTATTTCTGTGTTTTGTATCTGTCTAACGTCATTGTTTTATGTGTTCTCGTTTTGGGAGTGTCTTTGGACTTCGTTTTTTGTAAATTTCACTCCTTTGTTCCTTCGGTATTCTACTGCCGTTGTTCGTGACAATGGAATTCACAATCCTGCTTTTCCCGATTGGGGTCGCTGTTGCACTATCAGGTAACTGGCGGGAAAAGTGGTATTTCACGCATGTTCAAAAATTGTTCGTTGTGCGTGAATTTTCCCGGAATCACGACGTCACAGAACAAAACCTGATAGTGCAGTGGTGACACCACACGGAAAAAGATATGGAAGGTGCATTCCATTAACTCAAGAGTTTTCTTTCTAAACATATAACAGTTTTACATCAATGAATTTTATGATATGAATAATGGTGTAAGTGTGTTGTCAAACATTTCAGTATAAATACAAGTATTCTAATATGGGAACAATGGAAACCATGACGACTAGCCATATGAAAATATCCAATAACATAATGAGCGACTTCACAACAGTCTTTACGCTGAAATTGACGACGTCACAATATGTTTTGAGCACAAAAACGTCAGTAAATCCTAAGAAATGGCTGTCGTTACCGTGTACACTATAGGTCCGCTCAGATCATGAAATGTCATATAAGAATCGAAATAATTCATGTTTGCCGGTGGTTTGTAGTCGATTTACATATGGGTGTCCATTATTTTCGTTTATTTTACCCCTCGCTCCGCTACGCTACGCTCTGGGTAAAATATTAACGAAAATAATGGCCACCCATATGTAAATCCCCAACAAACCACCGGCGCCCATGAATTATTTCTTAATTATTTATACCACATTTCTTACGAATATATTCAAGCAATCGAGCACGTGGTATAGAATAGATTGACAGATGTTTACTTCCCAGCTCCTTTGTTTTAGCAGGGGTGATCTGAGTCGGTTCATCCAAGCAATCTCACCCCAGTTAGAACAAAGGATATTTTTACCTTTTATTCTGTTTTTATCAAGGCCAGATTCTGAGAACTGTTCAGTTTTTTGGACTTGTTAAAATTTTAAGTTCTAAAGTCAAGACTATAAAACTTTGAAAAATAACAGTCCATGGTGGGATTTGAACCAATGGCGTCTTTTTTGTTAGACTTCTTCCTTACCTACTACACCACGAACTCGTTGGAGAAACCATGTTAAAAATTATATATAAAGAATCGTTGCCGGG